>JAVYIG010005518.1:0-135279 GCA_035222895.1 Strongylocentrotus droebachiensis
CCGGATTGTGTCGCCACCCGTGGTGCTATAGTTTTCTATCACATTAATATTATCATTGTGGCTTCTGTAATCACATTTTCGATCGTTTCTTAACATCAAATTTATTTAGCATTTTATATTTTTACAGAAACGGCACCCATGTCGTGACTTGTTTTTTATGCCAGTTAATTGTATCTTTATTTTTGTGCACGACCAAAGAATCTGAATTAAATTGAGTGATTGTCTTTTTTCGGGCATGTACGTCGAGCTTGTAATACTAGGGACTTTTAGAATGAGTGGACGAGAACACGACGTACGCCGACTGATCATGCGTGTCAACGTACCTAACTGCCCATGTTGACTACAATTAGAAATCTTTTAGATTGCACTCGACGATATACATGTATGCAGGAAGTAACACTATGAATTACATGACAGACAAAGAAAGAGGACAAAATATACAGTTCCTCATTCTACCCTCAACAATAGGCCATTTTCTTAATGTAACCAAATTGAATGCATAGGTCTTTGTGAAGTGCCTCAATACAAATTATTTCATTCACCTGATAGGAATAGTAGTATTTCAATAGTCAGAATGCAACTGCATATATTAAGTGTTGCTAGGTAGGTCAAGCCATAATGTTTGTCCAACGTGGCAACAACTAATGTATGCAGTTAGGATTCTGTCTATTGAAATACTATTATTCTTAACAGGTGAATGAAAATAGTTTGTATTGAGGCACTTCACAAAGACCTATGCATTAAATTTGGTTACATTACGAAAATGGCCTATTGCTGTGTTAGAACATCCCTTCACTGCTCTTATGTAAAAATGTGTAGAACAGGTGAATATGCATGTGACACTTGTTCTACACATTTTTTACATAATAGCAGGGAAGGGATGTTCCTTTGTCTACCTGAGGAACTGTATATTTTATGCGCACGCGGCATATACTAGTATCGTACTAGATTTAGGAAAATCAAGGTTGACGCATTCTCGATCGCCGACTGAGACGACGTGACGCATGCGCAGTGCCTTAAAATGACGTCACACGTTGCAGTCAAAGCTGAAAACGTGCAAATCTAAAAGTCCCTACTGTCGTAGGATTAACGTTACTATAATTAATAATAATAGTATATCAAGTTATACTTACACATACCTGTATAAAAAGTTTATCCTGAGAATAACACCGAAACCGATTCAAGGTCGTTGCATTATGACTGCACTGTGTGAAGTTGAATAGTAACGTCCATCTAATGTACGACTACGAAGTTACAACTTATATACAGATTACAGTGTCAATCATCCATGACTGTGCTCCCATTTCAAGTTTCATGTTTCCAACATCCCTGGTGCGTTGGACTTCTGTAAGATGTCAATGATTTATTTCTACTATAACTCAACTCTAGACCACTATTTAAATGTATCATTAATTTACAAGTAATTACGAATCAAATACGAATTAAAACAGGTTGAAATAAACACACGAATTTGATTTAAAAATGATGTGTATAGGTCTAGTCGAAAATGAAAGGATCTTGTTTTTAATCATGTAATATTTAAAACAAGATCCGGTCTCTTTATGAATTCATATGATTTTATGACGCATATGATTTTTTTTTCTTTTTCGAAAGAAACTTTCAAGTTCACTTTATTAAATACAGTTAAAGAAGACAAAACTTTATACTTTCTATTCACCAATAAAACACACACAAAATGTCACAACTTCCCCAATGCTGAAGTAAGTTTTACACCACATCATGGAACAGGGTTCTCAAACTGTTTCCTGAACGGTCAATATGTGATTTCCATGAAAAATAGAAGTTCCGAAACAACGGGCGAACTGAGATTACTTACTAAATTATTTCCATACTTATAAGTTTGTAATAGTATGCATATGTGTTTTTAAACGTAATTTAAAGCTCCTCTAAAGTGTTGGGAGCCCCAATTTGGGCACAAATTTGATGGGTGAAAGAGCATGTCATTTAAAACACACTTCAATCTGCAAAGATTTTTCCCAAAAAAAATTGTGTTTGAAAACAAATGTTGATAAAAGAATACATTGTTTGGGTTTTTAAATTTTTGTTGAACGCAGAAAACCGAAATTTTGTATTCTCTCATCAATATTCGACTTCAAACACATCTGTTTGGAAAATCATTGCGTTGAATTGTGTTTCAAATGACATCCTCTTTCACATTATGATAACATTTAAGTGAAATTTTGCCATCAATTTTGTTGGGCTCCCAACACTTTAGAGGGGCTTTAATTTCAAGAATTACTAGACGGCAGATATCGCAGTTAAAAGGCCGGTGGAGATTCAGAAGACGGGTGTTAATCTAGGAGTAATTTCCATCGAAACAAACACTGAACGATGTTTGATTTTATGTGATTTTGTTAGTCAGTGTGACTGTGACTGGAGCACGATCAATGATGACCGGCAATATAGCGAAAAAGAATGTTACAGAGAAAGAAAGAAAAAAAAGAGAGAGAGAAGAACAAAATGAGTGACTTGCCAATGTCACAAATGAGGTATCAAATATGCTCATCTGGCCGTAATTACTAAAACAACTGAGCTTACGGGGGCTCCGCCCCTGGACCCAACCAAGGGCCCTGAGGCGGGCCGCGACTTTGCGTTTTACACCCTGGCCTGGACCTTTTCCCAATAAATTTCAAGGAACCGACTGGGAAAAGTCTATCCATGACAAGATATTGCGCGCGCACGTAGCTCTTCTGCAATGCTCAACGTACGTCTATTATGTCCAGTGTCGCGGTACGCGGTACATGTACTTTTGTATCGAGACGTACGAGTGAGAGAAAAACAACGAATAACAACAGAAGGAAATAGAGAAAAACAATAAATAATTAAAGAACAGAGAGGAAACAAAGAATGTCATAAGCAGAGAGAGAAAACAAAAACTAACTTGAAAGAAAGAGAGAAATTAGAGAAGGAATTAATCAAAGTAAGGAAAGAGAGAAACCAAATAATATTATGGGTTTGTGGTTTAATTCCGCCTTCTTCAGGGTTTCAATTTTTGACGTGTAGCCTACTTTCAAACCATTTGCTGATTCGGACCCCCCCCCCCTAACACACGTGTACACATATCGACACATACACAGACTACACTTGACATAATATGTGTAATGGTAATGTAATACATAAACTGTGATTTAAATATTGCACTCGTACCATTTTCTATTATTGTGGGATCACGTCTTTCATTTTTTAAATTCATGTCATTTGTTTCTAAGACCTAATTTCTCTAATTCTCTTGACCCCTCTCCCTTCATATTTGTTTTCTAAGACCTCCTCCCCCCCCTCATCTCTCTTCATATTTGTTTTCTAAGACCCATTTCTCCCCTGCCCCCCCCCCATCTCTATTCATATTTGTTTTCTAAGACCTCTCTCTCTCGACCCACTCTCTCTCTCGTATAGTTTCTCAGACCCCTCTTTCTTTCTCTCTCATTAACCCCCTCTTCATATTTGTTTCTAAGGCCTCTCTCTCTCTCTCTTCATATTTGTTTCTAAGACCCCCCCCCTCTCTTTCTCATTTCTTGATATTTGTTTCTAAGACCTCTCTCTCTCTCTAGCTCTCAATTCATGATATTTGTTTCTAAGACCCCCTCTCTTTCTCACTTCTTGAATTCATATTTGTTTCTAAGACCTCTGTCTCTCTCTCCCTTTCTCTCTTTCTCATTTTAAATTCATGATATTTGTTTATAAGACCTCTCTTCATACCCGCAAAGGCGTCTGCATTGCCACTCCGTCATCATCCTCGATGAATTCCATCGTGCAGCAAGCTTCTTAACTTGTTGTTCTGAACTTGAAATCCTATATCTTCTCCCTTAATCTTGCAGCTGCGTACGGTGTGTATAAATGCTGCATCGACGTACGTCTGTGCATGTACGATTCGATTTGGAACTGGCGCGCCCGATCGAGGAGCGTAGACTAGACTCATTCAAGCAGTTTCATTGCTATTTACCGGGAAAATGTCCAGGCCAGGGTGTAAAACGCAAAGTCGCAGGCGGGCCACTGGATGTTCGTCTGACCGTAATTAATACCTAAACCCCTGAGCTTCCGTGGGCTCTGCCCCCTGGACCCCATCACGGGCCCTAAGGCGGATCCCTGGATGCTCACCTGATCGTAATTAAATACCTAAAACCCCTGAGCTTCCGGGGGCTCTGCCCCCTGGACCCCATCACGGGCCCTAAGGCGGATCCCTGGATGTTCATGTGATCGTAATTAAATGCCTAAAACCCCTGAGCTTCCGGGGGCTCTGCCCCCTGGACCCCAACAAGGGCCTTAACCCTAATAAGGCCGGGGGCCATTATGCCCCCCCCCCCCCCTCCACGATTTTCCCGATTGCTCGGGATTGCATATGGATGGCGCCGCTCGCTGACTTTTTTCTTTCGAGTCTTGCGCATCTTTAAAAAAAAAAAAATGAAAATCGGACTACAGTTACAAGGTCACGTGACCTTTTGTCTTTGCATGTCAGCCCGAAAATCGCTTATTTTTGTAATTTGTGTACAAAACATATGGAAATGTCATTTTTCCTTTAAAAAAAATACATTGGTTATTGGGTCTTGTTTAAAGTTTAGGTGGTTGTTTTGGGAGTCATAATAGTTTAATTGTAATAAGAAATGAAATAGAAAAAATAAAAAAATAAAATACATAATTTAAAAAAAACAATGAAATACATAAGAAATTATCAAAACAAGAGATATCATAAGCTGGCTCTTCCAAATCTTGTTGTCGTATTTTTATCCCAAATGGTCTAATGAATTTATGTTGTGAAAATGAATGCTTAAATATGAATAATATATGATTCATGGGCAAAAATGTTAAACCTTATTTGCATAAATTACCATAAATATGCAAATAGGTGAATTTTTCAAAAAATTGAAATTATCATATTGTTCTATACACTTCACTTGACATGCGTGCAAATTTTCGCGGAGATCGACCGCTTCACGGCCGAGATCTTCAGGGGGGCCACAATGCCCCCCCCCCCCGGCCGTACTAAGGTCAGTGGTCACTTTTTAGGTCACCTGGATGCTCATCTGACCGTAATTAAATACCTAAAACCCCTGAGCTTCACGGCAGGAGGCTCTGCCCCCTGGATCCCGCCAATTATTGAATCTGCCAGTGTCACAAATAAGGTATCTATAATTTTATGCTTATCTGAGGCCGTAATTTAATGCCTAAATCCTTGAGCTTCCGGGGGCTCTGCCCTTTGACCCCGGCCGAGGCAAAGCCCCTGGACCCTACGCCAATTTACGCTCGCTATACGCTCTTCCTGATCGTTATACTCCACTTTGAAAAACGTTCCACGGGGCCTGCATGTATTATGTAAGAGTGGTGGTGATGCAGATTTTTCTTTCCCCCCCCCCCTCCCCCCATTGCTCATTACGCCCCCCGGAATGTCTGCCCCGTCTCCACCCCCCCCCCCCCCCAATCCAAACTGCTTCAGGCGCGCCTGCGTTTAGTGTTGGTCAATGATCCAGGTACACTAACAAATTTGAATAAAAAATATGTTACTGACCTGTTTGCTTCATACAACTGGATGACTTATTGGCTATTAAAAATCACTTTTTGGACTTCGTCGCTTGTTTCATCACACCGTGAATCTGTGTGTAGGTCATCGACAGGGACGATTGGACAGTTTAATCAAATAGCTGATTATTGGACACGAGAAATCGATTCGAATTACCCGCAGCAGGAGCATCAGTTAGAACCCTCCGCGATCCACGCGGTACAACAGCTTACTAGTCAGATTGATGACTTGGACAGGAGCAAGTCAATAGTACTTATAATCAGGCGCGCCGAAAGCAGTTTTTTGGATGTGGGGGGGGGGGGGGGCACACATTCCAGGGCAGGGGCGGCGCTCCAGGGGGGGGGCAGGGGGGCACAGTGCCCCTTTTTACATAGGAAAGTGTCCCTTTTATTTTGGCTAGTGCCCCTATTACTTTGTAAAAGTGTCCCTTCCCCTGTTCACGTCTGATAAGTGCCCCTTTTCTTTCGACAAGTTCCCATTTTCCTTTGAATTAGTGTCCATTTTCCATTCTCATAAATTCCCTTTTTAATCTCTAGTAAGTGCCCCTTTTCAGGTACGAGAAATGAACCTTTACACTTTTGATAAGTGCCCCCCTTTCACCTCCGATATATGCCCCTAATAAAATGTGTGCCCCTTTTTCGTCGACTAATGCCCATTTCCCATTTTCATGAGGGCCTCCTTTCATCCCAGGTGGGTGCCTCAGGTGTTAGAAGTGCCCAACTTTCACCTCTGATAATAACCCTTTGTACTTTTTGTTGTTGTTTTGTTCCAGAGGAGGGGGGGGGGAGGTGTATTGATTTGTTTTAATGGTGCTCCATACCTCCCCCTCGGCCCGCTTGTTCGCCGACTGATTCCCTCGGGCTTGGTCGCTTCGCTCTCTCGCGATGTCTCACTCTCATCTTTGTACGGGCCGGTGAATGCAGAATATGCAGGTAATTTTTTTTTTAAAGCTCGTGCACTGATTTTCACACACAAAATATCAAGAGAGAGACATGCAAGCAGAGATAACAAATAAATTGCATATACCGTATAGCCTGAAAGATAAAAGCCGCAGACTTTTTTTGAGTAATGATTCTAGTGAGCGAGCGGCGGGGGCATATGCGTTCCCGAACAATCATGATCGCGGATTAAGGGGGGGGGGGCATAATGCCCCCCCCCCGGCCTTATTAGGGTTACACCTGCAGCCTAACTTCCTTCGTTAAACCCGAGTTTAAACCTAGGATTTAGCCCAGCTTTGGATTCATTAGCTTAGTTATTTTTGTAATATATTATATTGGAGCTTTACAATGTAAATCTAACATGAAGTATTGCCATTTGGGCGTTCCATACGTTCAAAAGATAAAGACACAACAACAGCGACAACGGAAAAATAAAAAAACAATCAGCTGACGAGTGTCACCTGACCATGTGCCGGGGTGGGTGTAACGAAACGCCGGTTTTTAAGACATTCACGGAAAATACACTGCTGCTGCGTGCTGTAGCTGTAACTTGTAAGTAAAACCACGAAATTAATAAATTATGATGTTTTTTGGCATGATCCATTTAGGAATACATGTATGATGTAGTTGAGCCGAATGTATGAATGAAAAAAGAAGAAAATTGGTAGATCTAGACAAGTACAAGTTGAGAGTTGGTGAAGCTAGAAGAGCTCTGCAGCAACAATGACACTACTGCTGCTGCAACAGTAAACAGCAGTGGAGGCACCCGGCGCGGCCCTGGCCCTGCTCGAGCTCGCGTGCCTGTCGCGTCGTTGGTTCCGAGTCTGCATGAAGCCGAGTAGCCGTCGAGTAGAGTATCTGCACGTCAGAGTACACTTATCTGGATTAGAGTTTTAATTAGATGTAGTCTAGACTATATATAGAATAAACTATCGTTAGTAGACCTATATAAATTCTAATTCTGGGCACTAGCTAGTCTAGATCTAGACCGAATTTTCCGTCTCTTTCGTTCGTTAGCCTCTTATTGGGGTAGGGTCGGCCGGCTCTCTCTTTAGAGACGGAAACCGTCTATACACATTCCCATGATAACGCCACGGCCATTTCAGGTCGTAGCGTTTTGCCCCCAAAATCCCCCAAAATGTCATTTTACCTCGTGCATGTTATATTGTAAATTAGGCCTAGGCTATAATAATTCAGTTCCACTTACCAACTTGACTGAAATAATCAGTTTAATAGTCCCTTTTATGGGTCAAAATCGAAATCCATGTTCAAAATGGATTTCGATTTTGACCCATAATTTCCTTAAAAGGGACCATTAAACGGATTATTTCAGTCAAGTTGGTAAGTGGAACTGAATTATTATAGCCTAGATCTAGGCCTAATTTACAATATAACATGCACGAGGTAAAATGACATTTTGGGGGATTTTGGGGGCAAAACGCTACGACCTGAAATGGCCGTGGCGTTATCATGGGAATGTGTATAGACGGTTTCCGTCTCTAAAGAGAGAGCCGGCCGACCCTACCCCAATAAGAGGCTAACGAACGAAAGAGACGGAAAATTCGGTCTAGTCTAGATCTAGACAGCAATAACCATCTGATTTGGGTCATTTCTTTAATAAAACTGACATTTGTTGTCATTCCCCAATACAGATGGCAACCCAGAGATCTCGTACCGTGGGGGTAGCTATAGCCAACAATGGCAGCTTTTTATGTCAAAACATTTTCTCCCCGATTTTCTTTATTTAGATCTAATTTTCTGATTTCTAAATCAGATGTAAATTAGGTCGGTCTATATATCTCCTAATTACAGTTTTCAAAATTTGCTAACCTATTATAGAATGTGAAAATTTTCGGACTTACTTATATGAATTATCCAATTTGTTCCTCAGAACCGCGAAGCACTTACGTTCATGCATTCGAAATATTACCCGGCGGCCGATATATTTCCGGGTCCACCTACCAAAACATAGCCAATGGCCAATCAGAGCACTCGTTTCGTGGGAGTTCGTTGGTCAAGCCGGGCCGACTCGTATGTAGCTACGGTAGCTATTGGACGTTCGAAAAGAAAATAATAATATTCATCAACTAAAACCAAGACGGATAATGTTGACGACGAGACTTTCTCGGATTAATCATTAATTTAGGATCTAAATGAGCAAGCTATCGTAAGTCAAATAAGCTATATATATGTTATTTTTAATTAGACTCTAATTATTGTCATATTGCAGCATGTGTGAGGATGTAAAGAGTGAAAATCTCGTAGCATATCTCATTCATCGCGGTCCTGCCGAACCGAACCATTGGTTCCGTACAGTCCCGATAGGACAATCTTCAGTCTCTATAATCGGAGGTCTAGTGGAGCCAGACGTAGTCTCAGTGGAACAACCGACGATTAGAGAGACTGAAGCTTTCGGTCTAGTCTAGATCCAAACAAATATTAACCGACTAGATCTAGATCTACTCAGGCAATGGATACAAACTATCATCGCCTCTGAGATCTCGGGCTACTATCAGTATCATCCCTCGCCTGCGTCTCGGGATGATTAGTAGCCCCGAGATCACCTCGGCGATGATTAATGTATCCATTGCCCGAGTAAAGGAGGTTAATATTTGTTATATATCCCACTTCGACAATAAGGTCTAGATTAATTAAAGTGAATTTTACACAGGGTCTAGTCTAATTAGAAGAACTAGGTTTTCGCTCGCGCCGTTCTGATTCTGCAGACAGTTTAGACAAATACCATGTATAGAGGTCTATATAACAAGAGTTTAATTCCCAAAGGAGCTAAATCCATTTCTGTAACTTCAGAGGGAAACAAAATTGTTTACCAGATTTTGCTCAGGTGTCTATGGAAAATCGATAGACCTATAGATCTAAGAAGGTGCATTTTGTCATAATTGCTCCCAAAATTTAGGTACTTCAGTGACCATCTTCTGATATCAATGACTCAATTTGCATCCAAAGTGGATTTAGCTCCTTTTAGAATTAAGCTCTTCATCAGTGGCGGATCCAGGGGGGGGCACAGGGGGCACGTGCCCCCCCGGCCAAAAAAATATGTTAAAATCAGCCCTAAATTCGCCCCAAATATACTGAAAAACAGGGGCGTGCCCCCCCGGCCAATTTAAAAAAAAAAAAAAAAAAAAAAAAAAAAATTACCAATGGCTGACCTAAAAAGGTGACCTTACCCCCCCCCTCCCCCCAACGAAGCAAAATGTCAAATCAAAAAATTTCGTGACCAAAAAAAAAAAAAAAAGTGTCCTCTTACCCCCCCCCCCCCCCCTCCCCCCCCCCCCGCTTATTGAGCGGCCGGCTGAGTTTTTGGGGACTAAAAAAAAAAAAAAAAAGTGTCCGCTTACCCCCCCCCCCCCCCCCCCCCCCCCCCCCCCCCGCTTATTCAGCGACTGGCTGAGTCGTTGCGATTTTTTTGGGACTAAAAAAAATATATATATGTTCTCTTTCCCACACGGTGCACCCCCCCCCCCCCCCCCCCCCCCCCCCGTGTGCCCCCCCGGCAAGAAATTCCTGGATCCGCGCCTGGTGAGGACTTTTTTACCACTTTATTTTTATCCTCTGTGATACCTGTAGCTACCAAGACTCGATAGTTGATACCTCGGTCTTCACAGAGTTTCCTCTCATCAAGATGTCACAAGAAGACTATGTAATACTTCCACCAGACAGGAATACAACTCGGACCGGCAGGTGAGTAGAAACATGCACTTTGTAACGTTAAAGCCCCACTGCACTATAGCTACTTGTGCCCTCTATATATAGCAAACAATGTCAAATCGGTCCCCTTTTCTTATATTAATTGAGAGCTGATTTGATGAGATAACCACCTATCAGTGACCTTGCAGGGAGGTCTAATCCCCCTGGCCAAACTAGTGCAGGTGGGCTTGAAATTGATCACCTTTCCTTCTTTAAATTTTGGTTGTTGCTAAATAATTGCTTCAAGTTCAAGACAATGTGTCAACAAAATTTAAAATTACCAATTTTGTTTAAAAGTGAAGGAATTTCAACCCGTAACCATGTTGCCAATCTGCATGTAGGAATTCTTAAGTTTTTTTTTCCCTTTTCTTTGCATTGAATATAATGCAACATGTATGTACAGTATTATGTGCAAAACATAATTGCTCTTTTCACTCTTGCATCTTGTTTATTTTTAGGGCTCTGAAATAAATGTTAAAAGGATAACAAACCAACAGGCAACAGATTTTCTTTTTCTGGAAGGCAAACAATTAGTGATCCTGTACATTTTTCATTCCATCTATTGGATTCACTAGTTATTTTACCCACAAAACAAACTTCTAACAAACTTTGTGAGTAGACGGTTTATACTTTATATGATGGACTATCGGGAAATGCATGAATATTGCCCCAAATGTAATAGTGGTATGGCACATTACATTATCATAGGTGAAGAGAAACTTAATTTTTGACCAAATATTATGACAAATTTGTTGAATTGAGTTGTATTCACTTTGTTTTTATTTGCCCAGGTCATTTACTTCAAAATGCGGACAGCTATTCCTTGATAATGCCAACATTTTTAAGGCGTTTGTTGGAACCAACTTTCTCTCCATATCCTTTGCTCTTAGCATGAGTGGGCTTTATGTAAGTTGCATTATTTGTAAATAATTCTAAAAAGAGATGATTAGTACCGGTACTAACTGTAAAATCGAAGAAAGTAATAAATACAGACAAATATTAAAGTTTTTCATCTTGCAGTGCCGGAGAGTAGACGTAATGCCAGCAAAGGATTCCTGTGTTATTCTAGCTAGCATTGCTACAGCCATTTTCATGAAACGGCTGGCATTACGTATAGTTTCCGACAGCCAATCACAGCCCGTTTTGGGGTGTGCTTTGTTTCTTGGCTTCTGTTTATATCGTCTGATTTCAGCTTTCCGATCATTCTTGTGCAAGACAAAAAGCTTCAATAGATCTGTATTTTTGTTGCTGTTCTTATTCTGTAAATGTATCTCTGTGCCAATGTTGTCCTAAAAAAAGTTAGGTAATAAAGTATCCACTTTGTGCAATTCACCCAGTTTTTAATTAAAATCTCTATTGTATCAAATTGCTTCTTGTGTGAGGGTTGAAGGTGATGCAAGGGAGGAGAACCTAATTTATGTATGTTATTTGTGGAAATAATACTCATTTACATTTAAATGTATTCTGGCCAGATTCTGGTTGCTTTTATATTGCATTGTAGACTTAATTCACTTTGTTTTGGGATAGTAAGATTTTAAAAGTGATATACAATCATGGCATTGGTTTGACTCTAGATGGATGAAGTGCAAATTAATAAAGCCCACCAATCAGATTATGCATGGGTCCAGTGAAAAAAATACACGGGGGCTCAGGGCGAATTTGCCCCCGAAATGCCCAAAAGAGCCCCCAAAATTCAGAAAAGAGCCCCCATAAATTTGCATAGAGTTCAATGCAAAACAAATTTTAGAGTGGTATTTTTATGCAGGCAAGCTTGAAAAGTAGCCCCCGAAAAATAAATATTATTTTTTTCCCTGCATGGGTCGATCCTTTCATCTTTGTTTTTTTGCCCTTACCCAGCTCTCTCTTCCTCTCTGTGTCCCTGTCTCTCTCCTTATCTCTTTCTCTCTCTCTCTCTCTCGCTCTCCCTCTCTCCCTCTCTCTCCCTCTTGTGCCATTTTTTGTTGGGGGGGGGGGGGGTCATGACTACCCCAGGTGTAATTGGAGCAATATATTTAATGCTTTCAGTATCTTAAAGGCATCGTATAACAATGTGAAATCTGAGATCTGTGGCCCTACGTGTTATCAGTGTCTGTGATATGGTGTACATAATTGGCTTGTAAAAGTCATCAGATTCCTGACTGACCTAAAGGTTTATAATCATGATTTGCAGCATGAGCTAAATCCAGGATTTTGTTTCAGAATCTGAGGCAATGTTACCGAGTTACTTTAAGGCAGCTTTGCTAAAACCAGGCAAAGAATAGTACTTTGTTGGCACATTAAGCACCCCCAAATGAATATTAAATGTACACAAGCTATTTATTATCATTTATTTGAATAAAACAAATGTCTTTCTTTGCATGTTATGTAGCTTGGCATTGCTGGTCTGGTGCTTATTGCAACTGCTACTGTCCATTGCTGCTACCTTATCGTCAAATGCAAAAAGTACGCCATTGAGGACATCGTCAACAAATTCAATCTCCACCCTGAATCATCACTCACCCACCGCAAGCTCGTCCAGAGTATAGAGAAGTCCCTGTCGTATGGCGATATCTCCAGGCTCGCGCTAGGAAAATGGGGCACCTGGATCACCAACATCAGCCTGATCGTCACCCAGCTTGGCTTCTGCATCAACTACTTCATCTTCATCGGCAACACCATTCAGCGGATGTTTCCGTTCACGAACACCACCGTCGTGCCCGCGTCGGACGTGGTTCCGGCAGAACTCCCGCTGTCAAATGCTGATTGGACGATGGCGGACACGACGCAGACTGCCAACTGGACTAGTGTTGTGAACAACGCAGCGTATACAACGGCGCCCTCCTATCAACTGCTTATGCTGATACCGTTACCACTGTTCATTGCGTTTGCTCTTTTGAGGAAGATTAGGCAGCTTGGCTCAAGTAGCATTATCGCCAACGGGTCTGTTCTGACTGCTTACATTGTCGTCATGTATTACATCCTCAAAGGTAAATTAATCGGAAGTTCACTGTCTAAGTTCCGTCCTGCATTGATGCATCAAACTACGTCATGAAATTATGAATATTCACCTTAGCCTCCAAAATGTAGTACCATTTGCACTTGATGTTTCCAAAAGTGATGTAGACAAGGCCAGCAGTAGGGGATAGAAGTTCACTGAAAAATACATTGAAACCTGTATTCAAAGACCGCTCAAGGGAGACAAGAAAAGTGGTCTTTATAGGCAGGTTTTTGTCTCGCCTGCGTAGCAAAAAGCGAGACATAGCTAGGCGCCGCTTTTCCGGTGACGGCGGCGACGGCGGCGGCGACGGCAGCGGCGGCGTCAACATCAAAAACTTAACCTAAGGTTAAGTTTTTGAATTTTTGATATAATTTTTAAAGTATAGGTTCTTAGTCAATGAAACTTTGACTATAGGGTAATCAAGTATCCCCAACCATGTGAGTAGAATTTCAGATCACAAAGTCAAGGTCAAAGGTCATTTCAGGTCAACAGACTTGGACTATGTTGTAGCATCATCATCAAAAACTTAACCTAAGGTTAAGTTTTTGAATTTTTGATATAATTTTGAAAGTATAAGTTCTTAGTCAATGAAACTTGGACTATAGGGTTATCAAGTCTCCCCAATCATGTGAATAGAATTTCAGGTCACTAGATTAAGGTCAAAGGTCATTTAAGGTCAACAAACTTAGACTTTGTTGTGGCATCAACATCAAGATTTTCAAAATGCTTCTTCTTCGTTATTTTTCAACCGATTTTGATTCTGATTGTTTCATATGATAGGCTAGGAGGGGAATTTAAAATTTCTACACAGAATCATGAAATTCATTATCTACCGGTATGCTAATTTATGCAAATTTATTCGAAATCACAAAAAAGGTTTCCTCTCCTTCATTTCTCGACCGATTTTGATTTGGTTTGCTTTATATCGTAGAGCTAACTTTGGTACACTAAAGTTCTACACAGAATTTTGAAATTGTTCTCCATTAATTAATTATGGTAATTTATGCAAATTAATTCCAAAAATAACAAAAATTGCTTCTTTTCCCTCATTTCTTGACCGATTTTGATTTGGTTTGCCTTATCTGGTAGAGCTAAATTTGGAACACTAAACTGCTACACAGAATTGTGAGATTTTGCTCCATTGATTATTTATGGTACTTTATGCAAATGAAATGAAATTATGTCCCTTCCAGGGCATCAAATTTTTTATTTTTTGACCAGTTCAAAAGTGTACCACATAAAATGTAAGATATTTGTTGTTGCGAGATGCGGATGAGCGCTACGTCATTGACGTTCAGGTTTATCATATTGAATTGCGTTATGCAGGCGAGACCGCCGAGAGCGTTTCCCTTGTTTAAATATTATGTACATGTTCCTTTCGTACATGTTTCAATTAGAAACATTTTTCAAGGGACACAAAATATGTGGTCTTTATTGACAGGTGGTCTTTTTACTCAGGTGGTAGCTAAACCAGGTTTGACTGAATTACCTTCCATAGGTTTTATATTTGTAACTCGGTGCAAGACCAATGTAGTCAGGTGGCTTAGCGTCAAATTTGTCGATTATCGTTACTTGCCGGATAAAAGCACCATTTTTGGTAGAGGGCTCCCTTAGGACCTACTTAACGATATTAGGATAGGAGCCCCCGGCAAAAATTTCAATTTAAGGGTGTGGGGGCGGGGGCGTTTTTTGGAACCCCCAAATAATTTTATAACATTGATTTGTAGATGTACAAATGCCATTTTTGGTACAGGGCTTCCCTAGGACCTACTGAACGATATTAGGGTGGGAGCCCCCAGCAAAAATATCATATAAGGGTGTGGGGCGGGGGCGTGGCCTCGTAGCCCCCAAATAATTTAGAAGGTAATATAACATGTATTTGTTGTTGTACAAATGCCATTTTTGGTACAGAGCTTCCTTAGGACATACTAAACGATATAAGGGTAGGAGCCCCCGGCAAGAATATCATATATGGGTGTGGGGCGGGGGCATCGCTTCGTAGCCCCCAAATAATTTAGAAGGTAATATAACATTTATTTGCTGTTGTTACAATTGCCACTTTTGGTACAGGGCTTCCTTATGACCTACTGAACGATATCAGGGTAGGAGCCCCCGGCAAGAATATCATATAAGGGCGTGGGACAGGTGCGTCGCCTCGTAGTCCACATATAATGTGTAAGGTAATATAACATTGATTTGTTGTTGTACAAACGACATGGGCCCCCAATCACCCGTATATGAATATGTATGCCGGGGGCTCCTACCTTACCATCATTCAGCAGGTCCGAATGAAGCCCTGTACCAAAAATGTCCCACACCTTATATGATATTCTTGCCGGGGGCTCCTACCCTGATATCGTTCAGTAGGTCCTAAGGAAGCCCTGTACCAAAAATGACATTTGTACAACAACAAATAAATGTTATATTACCTTCTAAATTATTTGGGGGCTACGAAGCGACGCCCCGCCCTACACCCTAATATGATATTCTTGCCGGGGGCTCCTACCCTAAAATCATTCAGTAGGTCCTAAGTAAGCCCTGTACCAAAAATGTCATACATGTATGTACAACAACATATAAATGTTATATTACCTTCTAAATTATTTGGGGGCTACGAGGCAACACCCCCGCCCACGCCGTTATATGATATTTTTGTCGGGGGCTCCTACCCTAATATCGTTCAGTAGGTCCTAAGGATGCCCTGTACCAAAAATGGCATTTGTACAATAACAAATCGATATTATATAATTATTTGGGGGCTCCAAAAAACGCCCCCGCCCCCACACCCTTAAATTGAAATTTTTGCCAGGGGCTCCTATCCTAATATCGTTTAGTAGGTCCTAAGGGAGCCCTGTACCAAAAATGGTGCTTTTATCCGGCAAGTAACGATAATTTCACTAAGCCACCTGACTAATGCCAAGCGCAGAAGATATCAAGGCAGCACTCCACTACAGGTCTACAACACTGGTTTCTCAAAGCTGTTTCTATACATTTACACTGTGTAAGACTTAGAAGAGCTAGGATGCTCTTTATAGATATCAATAAAAATTATTCTTGTATAGATCTGATAAAATTTGATTTAAATGTGTTGAAATTCCATGTTTACACTACGCATTTTGTAATTTGAAAGATATACAGTAGTTGTTCTTTATAACGAGCATAAATGTGTATGTTTTATTCACAGATTTCAAAATAAGTCCATCGGTTGTGAATGTGAACTGGATTAAGTTTCCTGTTTTCTTTGGCCAAGTGACAGCTTCATATGAGGGCATTGGAACGGTAAGTATAAGCACAGCACACACTGACAAATCTAAGTTGTGAATATTGTTATTTTGCATTCCCTCTTGGCGATATGAACTTCTCATAGTTATCCCATTTTTATTTTTTTGAAGGAGGGTCAAAGGACTTGATGAAATCATCAATATTAAAAGTGATCCAGAATAAAGGCTTATGAAGAGACATGTACTGATATTACCAGGGGTTGTAGTCTCTGTTACTACCAGTCCCCACTAAACACATACACGCAATATATCAGCATCTGCACAAATTGTGTATGATTATAAACTTAACAAATACTAAGCTTCTTTATTTATGCCAATAGATTAATTATAATATTTAATATACCGTTAGTCAGGAATGAACTAGATCAAAGGCATCTGATACATACAGGAAAATAAATGAAGTTAAGTTGAAGCGTCGTGAATATTCACATGAACTGAATAATGGCCTGCTGGTTAATGTTGTATGACTGATGTCCCATATGACATCGATGTCCACCATGCCTTGGTACTGTCGGGTCGACCTTCATGTGACCTTCTAGTCCTGCCGTCCCATGCTATCCAGGCTATCAAAAATCCAGTTTGGGTAAATAGCGGCCTGGTGTCTAGGGCAAAGCCCAAAGGTACGACTGTAAAAAGGGATTTACTCTTTCCGTTAACCAACTTTAAATCTAATAAACCTAAGCCATAATAGAGATTACAAATACACATGCAAGTAAGAGTAGTTAATGTCAAAAATCCCATCATCTTGTTCCCAAATCTTCTGATAGTCATTCTATTTAAAACCTGTTAACATAAATGAGCCTCAGCATGCGGCTCTCTAATTACATAACGATACGTGGCACTTCACACTTATTTTACTGATGCGTACGCATCTATAGTTACACAACATATTCAATGATTCCTTTCAATATTTAAATTCATGAGATATAAATGTACCTTGCATCTATGGTAAAATAAGGTAAACTCTGGATAGAGTGTTTGATTTATTTTAACCTTCTCTTCTTCAAACTCTAAGAACTTCAAAATGATTACGTTTATATCAAAACTCTGTCAATATACATAGAAATGTATACTGAAATAAATATAGTAAAGAACAATCAGATAATTTTAAACTTACCGTACCTCTATCTCCTCTCTACACGGTCCAAAGACTGCAGAGCGGCATTGGCATGGTCCTGTAGATGCTTAGTTCTACCTTGTGGCTTTAAAATATTGGATATTAAGATGATTTCTAAGAACAAATACCCATTAGCCTGACACGTTTTCACCAAGCTTGAATCACGCCCTGTGTATTAGCTCATTTCTCTCACTCAGTCCTTACTCTACACAGACTTATGGCGCTCTGCCTACAGTAGTGGCGCGAACCTTGTCTTCAACTCACATAGCAACAATAGGCAACTACATGCTTGAACTCATCGCATTTCTTTACTAAATGCCTTTATAGCTTGCACATTTTGACAGTCTCTTACCCGTGGGGCTGAATGGGGATTCCCCCTTCACAGCCCTTCAAGGTCATGACCCTTAAGCCTGGCCAGCTAGATGAGTGTTAAGCTTCCATCATTTTGTGAACAATGAGTATATAAATTTTATGTTTCAATTCTACAAGTTAGATATTAATACAAAAAATAAGGCATGCTCTGTAGTTCATTATTTGTAACAAAAATTATACATGAATACATGAATGAAGTTAAAGTTAATGGCAAAGGGCAATATGTGTTCTTTTCTTTTTTTGTAATTTGTGTTATTGCCACAGCTCTTCTATCGGAATAACTCCTAAATACAAAGCATGGAAGACTCTCCCAGGCCTCCCCCACAACTGCTTTTAAAATTACATCATCCCTTAAAGTTGTAAATCAGATCAGGGAATGATAATCTAATTTTCCACTCTCCACCCAGGTGTAATGGGTAGTTGGGTACCCGCTATCCCAGAGCATTACATATTTAGCGGCCCCCTAAGACCAGGTTCTTTGTGAAACACCCCCCTGGTATGGTAATGTTGATGCGTCAGGGCCCTGTTTCATAAAACTTGATATCAATAACAAGTTACAAGCTACTGTTATATGCTACTGAAATCAAGGCATCTGATTGGCTGAGAGCAAGTATGTCATAGAAATTTAGCATTTGTTAAAGATAAAGAGTTTTATGAAACAGGCCCCAGGAGCATCACAGCATGACAGAGATGTGGATAATATAAGAAGCCACCACTACTACATGTATTATCATTATTATAATATAGATTCCATCCACCAGAAAAATCCATTTGAAAGTATCAACAACAACTTCCGCAATCTTATCATTTTGTTTTCTTCCATTACATCGCATTTTAGATTATTCCGATTGAATCGAGCATGGAGGGTAACCGTCACCTCTACCCCCTCCTGCTCCACATCAATGTGACCTTCTTCACCCTCCTCATGGCCTCCATCGGCATCTTGGGATACCTATTCTACGGGACCGACGTCGAGCAGATGATCATATGGAGCCTCCCCCTGCAGGACCCCCTGACGATTGCCGTCAATGTCACCCTCATCATCGCCATCGTCTTCACCTATCCTCTTCAAGTCTTCCCCATCGTCGAGATCATGGAGCAGTTGATCTTCGCACCTGGTGAGTTTTAGTAATCAGGCCTAATAATTACCCGATTTAAATCAGTTTCCCAATATTTTTTTTTCTTCCCGATTTTACACCTATTTTCCTAATGTGTCCCCTATTTTCTTACTCAAAAAGGGGGGAATACTGTTAGATGCCATCCCCCCCCCCCCGAATCCTCTTCTTTTTTTACTCAAGGGGGGGGGGGGGGGCGTGGTTGAGGGCACTATCACCCCTGAGGAATAGGCCATGTGGTTAATCCCTTCCTGTGCTACTAGATTCTTTAAGGATCTTGATAAATTAACATTCAAGTGCCAATGCTTTTATTTGATTCTATGTTACAATCTGAAATTTGACTGTAGACATCATAGTGTGCTTTTTACAGCATTCTTTTACCAGGAAAAAAAATATAAAAAATATTTGGGTGGCTACTTAACAAGCTTCCTTGCTTGAAAATAACACTCTTTAATTTGTTTTGCATTAAACTCTATGGATTTTTTTTGGGGGGGGGCTCTTTTATGACATTTTGGGGCTCTTTTTGGCATTTTGGGTGCTAATTTGCCCCGAGCCCTGTGTATTTTTAGATATAGATATGTTGAGTTATGGTTGATAAGTCGTTGGACTGTAGATCATAAAGTATAGGGTTCAAATCCCTGCCACAGCACTAGCATCAGTTGTCAAGACTTTAATTTATCTCTGCAAAGTATTCTTACATGATGATCCTATGTGATTAAATAATCATCTTCCCGCACAAATGCTCAAAACAAATTATTCGCTGAACTCCAGCCTGCTTTCAAATCTCAGTGCGCCCCAAATTAAAGTACCGGTATGTATTTATGTAGTCATGATGAATATGTATACCTTGGATTCATAACACAAACTCAACCCCGGTGGAGGGAAAACCTTCAACCTTGTAGGTTCCTGTAGGAAGTCAGGATATTAATGCTGGAGCTGGTGTAATCATCCAAAAATCACTTTGCAAGTGTGTAGATAAATTTTTCAAGTACATGACGAGTACGTGTCGTGCGCTCTACAGCTACTGAATTTCATTTATTACACGTTTGTTATTTAAGTGATGGCAAATTAATAATGGTGTTTTTCATGTATCCCTTTCATCGACAGGCCAGTGTTTAGGACCCTCTAAGCAGCATCTGACGGAAGAAGATTCCATCAACAAGGATGACGACAATAACGAGGATGACTTGTACAGGAGCACTGATGAGAAGTCCCAGCTGATACCACCCAGTCAAGATGAAGAAGAAAGGAAGATGATGGAGACGTTCCGTCAGTGTGTTGTCACGGTGACCATACCTGATTCTGTAAGCATAATTAACCCTTAGGCTACCAACTCCTTGCACTTTTGTTTACAATACCGGTACACAGAAATGCACAAGCCTAATGTAGTGTTTCCGAACCTTGTACCTGTACATGCAAACTGGCAGTAGTAAAAAAAAAAACGCTCTGTAATCACCAATTGGCTTCATTGTGCAATGTGTTGCAATGCATTGCATGCATGACTGATTCGACCAGTCTATAATCCTTTTGTGAGTCTTTTGTTTTGGCACGTCATTACATGAGCAAAATTGCAGTTAAGCAGACATTTGATATAGTTTTCTTTAATTGTAATAATAATAATCCCTGTTTCTGATATATAGCGCTATATACCATTAACTGACCAAAGTGCTTGCAGTATTATTACGCCGGTCACTGGATTTAATTAATATTCTGCACATTATAGTGCATGTTCTCCACTCCCTGGAAGCATCCAAGCTAGTCATCTTTTTACGGGCACGCACAAGCACATGGTAATCCAACCACAATGACAGTCGAATCCTACCGGGTACCCAATTAAAACCTGGGTGAAGAGGAGCAATATTGATAAAATGCCTTACTCAAGGATATAAGTACATACCTTTCTGGTTTCTAGTTTGGTATACAACGGACGTCCATGTTTTCTTTTTCCACCTTCTGGCTTCCGATCTTTGGAGATCAGTGGGTGTCGTTTTGATGGCATTCTAAAAACATGTCCAAAGAACCTTTCACAAACTTGCTCCCTCATATTTCTCAGAACTCATCACTCTAAAAACTCATACTTCATCTATTCGTCTCCGATCATCGTCCACGGAACATCTCCATCTAGTCCTAAAACCCCTTAGGCCCTCACACCCACACCCGCTATGACGATCATGCCTTTTCTTTTTGTGCCCCACCCCCCAACTTTGGAACAAACTTCCCCATGAAATCATGAAATATGTGAGTCCCCAACTTAAGAAACCTTCAAGAGTAAACTAAAAATTGATCTGTTTAATATGTAATGTAATTGTCTCTCGTTGTTTGATTTATAAAGCACTGTGTTACGATTAATTATTATTTTTATTATATAATTGTTATTAGGAAATTGTTGTTAGAATTATGTATCATGTATAATATTGTTGTAGGTTAAAATTACTTTGTGTTTTTGTTAAGCGCTTAGAAACATTGTATTATTTAAAGCGCTTTATACATGTCATCTACTATTACTCCCACTATTACCAAAGAAACTCAGCCAACACCCTTTCACTGTCTTGCTTGAGTGGTCTCTGCTTGGTTCTCCCATGGACTTCCTAGGATTTCCTCATTCCTTCCTCCAAGAGAAACATAAAGTTGGATAAACGTTATATAATTGGTCTGATAGTTTTTGTACATACATCATCATGAATTGTTTGGTCAATATATATCACTTGCTGCAGTAAAATGAGACTTTACATTAATTTTGCTGAAATGTGTTACCGGTACATCATTTTAAAAATAAACAACTCATCTTCTCTCTGTATCCTTGCTCTCTTTAGTGTAGCTATAATAACCATGCTTAGAAACAGAAGCCCCCCCCCCTCCCCCCCCCCCCTCCCCCCCCCCCCCCCCCCCCACACTCTCTATCTCTCTCTCCATTCTCTTTCCCTCTCTCTCTTTTTCTCTCTCAAGGTGAATTTGAATAAACATTTCTTTCATTGTTTTCATTATTTCCCCATTCCCAAATGCAGGTAGCAACTTGGAAGAGGAATATTTTGAGGGTTTTGATTGTCATCTTTCAAGCTGGGATAGCTCTTGGTCTCAAAGACAGTATTGCATATTTTAGTGCCTTTACAGGTAAGATTGTTTGTGTGTTTGAATTTCTCTAATGTATCTAGTTATGTCTTATTTTCACATACTTTGAAGTACCGACTTGAAAGAAAGTTTGTGACCTCTCTCTCTCTCTTTCTTCTTCTTCTTCTTCTTCTTCTTCTTCTTCTTCTTCTTCTTCTTCTTCTTCTTCTTCTTCTTCTTCTTCTTCTTCTTCTTCTTCTTCTTCTTCTTCTTCTTCTTCTTCTTCTTCTTCTTCTTCTTCTTCTTCTTCTTCTTCTTCTTCTTCTTCTTCTTCTTCTTCTTCTTCTTCTTCTTCTTCTTCTTCTTCTTCTTCTTCTTCTTCTTCTTCTTCTTCTTCTTCTTCTTCTTCTTCTTCTTCTTCTTCTTCTTCTTCTTCTTCTTCTGTCTTGCATAATGCCTGACACTTGAACTCTGTGTATGGGGCACCAAACGACCAAATATATGTACTATACTTGTTTGTTATTATCATTAAACATGTATTTTATATTTTATATTTTTTCTTTTGACAGGAGCCATTGGAAGCACAATCTTAGGCTACATACTGCCCTGCACGATACACCTAATACTGAGGGGGAAGCAGTTGAATCCTTTGGTCTGGATGAAGAACATCTTCTTAATTGTTGTTGGTTTAGCTGGTGGAGTGGCCGGTGTCTATGCATCTATCGTGAGCATCATTGAAAACCATTGAGATCATGATACCGACAAATGTCCCCGCGACGATTGCTCCCTGCCTGGTAGTTTCCTGTGATAGCTGAGGTTCACACTACAACACTGGACCCAAGACTATACCTAACCCTACTCCTAATCCTAAACCTAAACCTGTCCTGAAACCTGATAGCAGCCCTCACCCCATACTTTTGGTGAAGTAAAAGCCTGAGGGGTGTTTCACAAAGATCTTAAGCTGAACTTATCTCTAAAGTTGGACTTGAAAATTATGGAAAGCCGTTAGCATCTATGAAAATATTTTATAAAAGTTATTTTTAAAAGGCATTCAATGTTGATTCAAATCGTTCATATTTTCTATTATCAAAGAGATTTCATGTTCTTGATG
Source organism: Strongylocentrotus droebachiensis (assembly GCA_035222895.1). Taxonomy (NCBI): domain Eukaryota; kingdom Metazoa; phylum Echinodermata; class Echinoidea; order Camarodonta; family Strongylocentrotidae; genus Strongylocentrotus; species Strongylocentrotus droebachiensis. The sequence goes on from JAVYIG010005518.1 coordinate 23,201, forward strand.
TGGAATTTATAAAAAGTCTAAAATACTTGAAATTTTGCTTTTGAATATATTTCATTTTAAGACTACAAATGGCTTTCTATAATATTTAAGTCCAACTTAGAGTTAAGTTCGACTTAGGATCTTTGTGAAACACCCCCCTGGAGTGGTTTTTGCCGGAGCAAATGTAGCTGTTGCTGTGTTCCGTCCTTCGGTCCTGCGACAATAGCTACAGGCTTTATTCCATCAAAGGTATTGGGTTATGGTTGGGTAAAGTTGCCGGGTCCAGAGTAGAGAATTTGGTTAGTGTGGGAAATTGAGGCCAAGCATTGGTGCAGGAGCAAGTGTTGTACATCCATCTTTTGCGTTAATATAGGGAGGAAGCATTCTTTGAACTCCATGTACATGTATGCTGCAGGGTTTGTCATTGTTCTGGGTGTTCTTGACAGCTTAGGATCTGTTAATAATAATAATAATTAAACCTTTTTGTATAGCGCACAACACATAGGCATAATTTCATGTCTCTATGCACTTTACAGAACAGAATACAGAAGGCGTGGAAATGGTGCACTGGGTTCATAATTGTTAGATCTTAATACAAAGTGCTGAATAGATTTATTTTCAAATTACGTCTGAATTTTATGTTTCTATATTTCTAAGGTATAAAACATTGACTGCATATGAAAATGACCTTTACCCGCTGTGAGGTTTTGTGAGGATTACTATCAAACTCAGGACATGTATTTATCTTGCAGAGCCATGTATATGAAAAACAGCTTGTAATCACAATATTCTGAGAACCTGTTAATGGATTACAATCAAACTTGAATTTCGAAAATTGCTTTCGTTTTGGTTTGTAAAATTGCTCTATGGCGGAGGCATCATTCTTGACTGCGTACAGTCAAAGTTCCATCTACCGGTAGTTATATGAGAATCAAGTTGATTTACATGAATTTTAATGTTACATAATTTTTACAATGCAAGAGCTGCCAATTTGAGGGTAAGCAGTAAATAGTGACTTTGTATATTTTAATACGGTTTTTTAAACATTTGGTTGTAATTGATATACAAGTATGGTGCTTCTATTTGATACTAATGTGCAAAAAGAGAAAGATTTATTTTTTACTCTGGATCTGAAATTATTGTGAAGGAACTTTATATACATGTACATAGTGAACGGAATTGAGTCAAATTCATGTAATTTGTTTGTAGATTTAGTATTTTGTATTTTCATATTACCTGTTGACCAATAATAATTATGAAACCCAGTAGCATACATGTCATATGCACAAACATGTACATGATATAAATGTGTGCATTCACTTTACTTTTTTATGTTATGTATTTCATATGTTTTATTGCAGCTTTCTTTTTGTTCAAGTTGTCCTTATACAAATTTATGTTTTTAATTTCATTTTCAATGCATTCAAGCTTAGTATATATTCATGTCAGAATTGGCTGACGTCTAATACCTGATTTCCTAGTGATTCAACATATCTTTGCTGACTTTTTGGGGTCAAATCTAGAGCATTTTGGCCATGGCTAAGATTAAGATTAAGGTTATGTTTGGTAGGTAAGGTTTGGAGTATAATAGTTTGCCCAAGGTGGAGTTGGGATTAAACGAGTGCTATTAACCATCCCACAACTTTTGTGGAATAAGCAACTCGGTAGCAATAGCAATATTAATTGTGTAGAAACATTCCAAAATAAATACCAGTTTCGCTTTTACAGTGTATTTACTCTGAGCTACTACTGTACGTGATTTCAATCCTAAATCTTTTTATGTACATAAACATGTATAGCCAATAATGTATTTTTACAAGACAGTGTTTTATTATGTTTTATATACCTCACTTAAGAAATCCAGCCATCTGATTGGTCGAAATTGGAGTCGTGATTAACCATTGCCGTAAAAAATGAAAAATTCCAAAACCGTTAAATAGTCCACAAGTAAAATCCCTCAAAATTCCGGTTACCGGAAACTAATAACAGTGCTTTTTGTCTGCGATTCCCAACTGATCAAAAATTTCGGTGATTTTTCCGGCAAAGATAAACAGACAATTTCTCAGATTTTCTGTGATGTTTTAACCAATTTTTACTCAATAAAAGGATAAGGTAAGAATTCTTGGTAGATTTTTGTGTCAATTTGGTAAATAAAAGGAATATCAACTGCTTTAATATTTGAGGACTGGCTGTTTCTATCCTGGCTCTCGGGAAATTTGCCTCGCTGCTATCACCCCTCAGCGCGCCACCCACCCAGGCGCGCCTCGTAATAGCAGGGGAGGCAAATTTCCCTTGAGCGTATAAAAACAGCCAGTCCTCTCCTAGCAGTCGATATCTCTATAATACAAACTTAAGAGTGCTTTTAATGTAGACCTTACCATGTTGAATTGAGTGATCAAATACAAGTACAGTATGTACATGCACTTATTTAAATAATACTAGTAATTCTTGACAACATGAAAAAGGGTAGGTAATTACTAGGCATCTTGTACATTAGGTCAGAATTTTACAGTAAACTATATTTTTGTATGTGCAATATTCCAATTGCAAATTTTAATCATAAATACTAATACTGGTATTAAATAGAGACATATTAGCCAGTTTGTGGATAGAACTTGGGCATGTGCAGAAGAAAGGTAATTTGTACAAAACAGTTTAAACCCATTGAGATGCCTGCTGGGTATGTTTTAATGAAAGGTATTAATCATTAAAAAATGTTTCTTCACCGATCGCACATCCTCAGATACACAGCTGGTATTATTCTACTCAAGAGGTCAAACAAAAGGAGTGAAACTACCGGTACTCCTTATTTAAAAGATCTGTGGATGTTTGGGGGTCATTTGTACAGAGTGCTAACTTCGAACTCGTCTATTGAGGTTTCATATTAAAAACCGCCTAATTGTTGTATGAAATGTTACTCATTATACCCCTTCTACTGTACTAACCCTCTAACAAAAAAAATAATCCTGAACAAATTCTCAAACCACTAGATATTTATGGTTTTCTTTGGTATATTCTCCCAATCAATTTTTGAATTATCCCAACCGTTTTCCATGAAAATAAGACATAAAATAGGCTTTTAAAAATCTTTCAACACTTTGTTTGTTATGGTATATAGAGCCAACTCATTTCTTTGTGACAATTTACATTCACCTAAAATGTTATTCAATTACAATAATATACATGTAGTTAGGAGAATTTAGGAATCGAACAGATCAGTTTTTCCCAATTGTTATCATTAATAATTGTCTATTTTCACTCAAAATTTCAGATTTTCATTAATTGTACATCTTTAATTGAAGTCACCGCCTTAGCACCATTTTCTCTCATCATGGACTGGTGCTTTCATAATTAAATACTCTTCAAACAAAAATCTTATTAACGTTTTACCTATATATATATATATAATATTGGATTTAATTAAAAATAGATTGCAATCATGTGTGTGATTTGTTATGAATAAAACATATATTTTTAACTCTACACAGTTGTGGGCTGTCTGAATTTATGATTTCATTAATGCTGGATAACGATTGCTTGATATTAACAACAAGAAAAAAAAAAAAAAATCACATTTAACTTCCCTTTATCTCATACTCCATGTCACAGTGTTTTATGCGACACAATGCCAATATTCACTCAAAAAGAAGAAAATATACAGATAAAAATAACTTCCGTTTTAATTCATTCAAAGAAAATATACAAATAAAATTCTAATCAGACTTCATCTCTATAAAATGTAAAAATAAAAAAGCAACATCAAAACATTTACCGGTGGTAGTAGTTTGAAAGAAAGGAAGTTACATGTACAAATACTGATGTGGGTGACAGACCACAGGAAAATTATATATGACACGTCAAGTGCATGGCTGATCATCAATGAAATGGAGTTAAATCTTTTGCCAACTCTGTTTGTTGCTACGGCAGGCAGCCAGTGAAAACGAATTTGTTTCATCAAATTATGGAAATGCAAACATTACTTTAAACAAACAGAACTTTTTTATTCCTGGCTAATTTTTCCTGATTGCATGCATGAGGTGTCAAGAAAAGGCGGACAATGAACTTTCTAGAAATGTGATTTTCTCTTTGAAATTCAGATACCGCCTGCCAAATGACTTTTTGGTTTCCTCTCTTCAAATTGCTTTTAATCACTCATGAATAAAATATGCATCAGATGAGTTGCATCAGATGAAAGAGGGGGATCTAAGCTTTACAAATATGTGTCATTTATTAATTATAATTGTGATTAAGTTATGATAAAACATTGATAGTTCTCGGTTTCATTTTTTTCTGGGACGCACTGTATAACAACTGAGACCTCCATTGTTTCCTGTTTTTAAATCCCATGACTTACCAGTAGAATATACAATATGCTGAAGCCCTGTTTATCAATAAGCCACTTCACAGATAGCACTTGTCCAAATGACCCCAAAATACTCACAGATCTTTTACATACACACCATGGAGACACCCCACTTTGTGCATGTTAGACTAATCACTGCAAAAGTGATGGAGGTGCTTCATGAATACCTTTTGTTTGCCTTCTTGAAAAGAAATTTCCATCTGTGTATCCTATAATGTACCGCCAGTGCATAAATGAATAATGATGACATAACTAACTTTCATGAACATTGATGGGTTTTACATTTTTTTACAACCGACTCGTATCTGCCCATGCCCAGTTAGTATCTCTGACGTGGCTTATTTCAACACCCAGCATATTCCCCATGGTTAGAACCACAGTCAAATCTGTTTTAGTGAACACCTCACCTGAATAGAAAGATCACCGGTCCACAACGACCGCATTTTGTAATGCACTGACTAGGGATTCCCATTGGTATATGTATTAAAAGAACCTGTACATATAATGACCACCTGCCTATAAAGACCACTTTTCTTGTTACCTTTGAACGGTCTTTATAAACAGGTTGTTCCATATTCTATACAAAACATAATTATACAGTGGAACCTCATTAAAAAGAGCTCATTAAAAATCCCTTAAAAAATCCATTCAAGGGAGAATTTCCTTGCTTTGATAATTGAGGACAGACAGCAATTAAGAGGATAACTAAAATCTGGATAACTAAAATCTGGATTTTTGGCCTCTGTGTGATACCGCCTAATATGAAGTAGAGATGAAACAACCCATCGAGTAACATATTTTTCATTTGACACAGAGCACTCGTTTCATACCCTGATATGTGAACAATTTCAGAGAAAATTTGGAACCAAAATTGATTTAAATACTTCATATTAATTCTTGAATTTTAGCTTGGGATATCAGAAAGACTGGATATTAACTGCCCTTGTAGTCTAACACGTTTAAATTGTGTCAACGAATGAGAGAAATCAAGAGTAAATCTGCATTTTAATTGGAAGACTGACATTATAGTAATGAAGTTAATGAACATGTATCTAGGTCAGGCAAATTATGGTAATGTCCCACTGCCCTGTGAAGATGCCTCACACTGTTGTGAAATGATTATTTTGAGATGACTCTAACCCACAAATGTCTAGCATCGGCATGCCTACAGGTTTATAGTCCAGATTCTGTCCATTTTTTATATATTTTTTATTCTTCAACCATCTATGTCCTCCTCCCTTATACTCATCCCACACAGATTGTGTGACCCAGCCCCCCAAAAATACACCTGTTTTTGCGAGGATAAGAATTTAAAGCAAGAACTGTCTCCATTATAGCAATGTTGATTTAGCAAATGTTGATGGACTACAACTCCAATTTGACTACCAGTTGGTTTCAAAGTGAGAATGACACATTTACAGAAAAAGAAAAAAAACACTTGTACTGCATGTATATCAAATGATATTTAGATGGCAGTCATGATATACACAGTGCACACATTCAAATGCATAGTCTTTAATTTAAAAATATGATATATTCCACACACAGTAATAATTAATAATTTACCACAAGTAGATGTTTGATAGGAATAAGAAAAAAATACATTGATAATACACAAAATACTTTTCACTGTTCAAAGAAATAAAAGATAATACACCTTACGAAATGAACAGTAAAAATAGTACACCATGAAACATTGTTTGCATAAACATTGAAATTCACTAAAACATTACGGCTCAATCATACAACGAAAAATCTGGGGGAAATGTATATATTTCGATTAGGCCTAAAAAGAAAAGATGTTGTATTCCCCTTTGCGACCAACTTATAAATTTTGAAATCTACGGTCAGCTTTTGAAGAAAAAAAATGTATCAAAGCATTCAAAACTGAGAAATATCGGACCAAAGAGGGAGTAAAAAAATGTTTTTAAAAAGTTATTAAAAAAAAAAAAAGATTTCCGACCGACCAACCCATGTTTTGGCACCTAAAGGGCAATACAACATTTTTTCGTTTAGGCCTATCATAATAATGTTGCTTTCAGTTAAGATGCATTGTCTGTCACAGGAAAAATAACCCTGTAACTTGATATGAAAATCAAATTTCTATTCAACCATCTATTCAACATTCTATTCACCTGTATTTTTATTTACCTCTTGAAAGCTGATCAGCAACCCTTTGGACCTTGAAGTCTGGTCACACCCCGGCAGTAACGATAACCATATTGTGACGTGATAAATCGTCCCAAATCACTCCCCTCATTTTTGTGTAGAAGGCAGTGGAAAACTCTCTAGGTCGGACCTCAACAATTTATGCTAACCCCGATGGTTTTATCATCTTTTTGGAATCACTCCGCAAACTATTTTCATTGATAGGACAGAACTCAACAATTATTTTACTCCAACGATGTCACGGTGACGTCAAATCGGAAGAAATGATGTGGACAGTGTACCTTTTGCTTTATTAAAATCAGAACATCAACAATTCTATTGCTGATGATGTGTCATCACTTTTATCATTACTGTTATTGTCACATCATATAGAGTACAGAAGCTGTGACATCATAAAAATCTATTTTTAGAATTTCTCAATTTTTTCTTCATTTTCCAAAAGAGCATCAAAAATAATGTCAGAATGTCGAAAACCAATTGAATATGTTAAATATTGGCTGAGATATGACCATCTGAATAAATGTATGTCCTATGGGAACTCAGTGTTATAGTGCTCTGGTTCCCAATGTTATGAATCAGAGCACTATAACACTGGTTTTCGACATTCGGACATTATTTTCGATGCTCTTTCGGAAAAAAAAAAAAAAAAAGAGAAATTCTGAAAATACATTTTTGATGACGTCACACTTCACCACTCTATACTGTATGCATGTAGTTTATTGTTATCATTATCGGTGAGGTCCGACCATGCCTTTATCCATTTCCGATATACTTGTACATCTGGCCTTGCATAATAAATCAAAATGGTGTAATAGTTGTGTTCATGTTTATTAGCACTGAATACTTGCGTGAGGTATTTGTTCACAGCACCAATTCCCTTTGCGCAAACTGAAGTGAATAAAAACAGCTACCAATGATTTCTTCTGTCCATAATCTTGTACATAATCTCAAATATATAATTTCATAAGTACTGAGTATTAAAGTCATTTGTTAATGTAAAGGGCCTGTACTATAAACATTCACAATTACAGGGGTATGTAAAGAATGCAAAGTGACTACCGTATATAACGGTGTATAAACCGCACTTTTTTGCCGCCGAAAAAATTTCAAAGTCGGGGGTGCGGTTTATACACGGTACACCAAAAAAAAAAAAAAAATTTTTTTTTTTTTTTTTTAAAGTTTCAATTTATGCCCCTCCACCTGGCGCTATGCCTGGCAATGTCCCCCAGCTCGGTAATCGGTGTGTTGACTCACCACTCGGAAACTAGAACAACACTCAAATTTGTCTGTCATCTTGGTTTGAAAGTAATCTTTCTGATAGATCTCAATATGTAGTTTATAATAATAATTCCTCCAATTTTTCTTCTATTACATGGTGTACCATAAGGTTCTATCTTAGGTCCCTACTGTTTTTTAATTTACAGTACCGTAATGATCTTACACACAAAAAAAAAAAATCTCGGCAAAAAAAAAAAAAAAAAAAAAAAAAGTTTTTTTTTTTTTTTTTTTTTTTTTTAAGGGCGAAAAAGAGGGGTGCGGTTAATACACGAGGGCGGTTTATACAACGTTATTTACGGTACTTGCATAATACTTGACAAAGTTAAAGCTAATGCATATCATAAATATATTCTCTTTTCAAAAATGGATTCAAGTTATATCTACAACTTTTTGTAAACTAGAATATTAATTGTACGTAGCAACTTGTGTTGCACCTTCCTCTTAATACAGCTTGAAATTCAACACACAAGTATTACATGACTGCAAACCTGTACATTTTTCAGGATATAATAATATTCTTAATAATATTATCAGTTTACCTTGAATTAATAACAAAAGTGTTAGATGCTGCTTGTAAGTGTCGGCTTGCATGGTGATGTAGATAACCAGTATGCTTGCGGGTGCACCATGTGTGTGAGAGAGAGAGAGAGAGGATTGAGGAGTCCTGAAAAGGACTCTGTAATCTTTCTTGAGGGTGTGTAGTCCTGAAAAGGACTGTTTGTGTAGTCTTAAAAAAGACTGTTGGTTATCTTTCTTAGCTTATAGTTCTAAGGAGAACTATAGCGCTTGGAGAGGACGAGTGACAGGAGTGGCCCGACGTTTCGAACAGGTTGACTATCCGTCGTCAGGAGACTACACAAACATGTCCTTTTCAGGACTACACACCCTCAAGAAAGATTACAGAGAGTCCTTTTCAGGACTCCCCAATCCTCTCTCTCTCGCTCTCTCTCACATGGTGCACCTGCAAGCCTACTGTATAACAAAAGTGTTTATGTTTTTTTTTAATTGATGAATGAATCAACCTCATAATTATTGTCAATATATATTTATATGAGTTATAAGGTTACAGTTCAATATTTGTAACCATTATCATTTCCATGCAATAACAATATAGGTAAAATTACCATAGAGACTGATTGGCAGTGTAAAAAATAATTTAAAAAAAACATGAAAAAACTAACAAGCACAATGATCACTATCATTCTTTTCTAAAGTAGAATACACCACATAAAGTGCTGTAAAACATCCATTATTCTTTTACAGTACATTGATGTATGTACGAAAATACATATTTCATCAATTGACATGATTTTACTGAAAGAACAAAAAACTTAAACAGAAACAAAGAAGTTTTGACTATACACTTTAACAGCTAATTGCATGGATCTGTTCTATTTCAGATAAACTTCTGAGAAATATAAAACTACTCTCAATTTAGTATCTTCTGGAATCACATTTTGTAGAAAGGAGAGGTTTAAAAAAAAAGTAGTTTTCTGAAGTGCATGATGGACTGTGAAGTTACTAATGACTTTCTTCTTCCGATGCGACATACTTTAAGAATCATCATCTACTCCTATGGTGGTTAACATACATAGCATGCATGAGAAGGTCTCTCTAAGCTATTTGTATAGGAAGACTGAACATAACCATGTTCAAACCCACCGGAAGTGCAGTTCATATGAGAACGGAACCATCTTAAGTTCTTAACCCTCTCCCTCTGGGAACCTGGTAGTCTTTCAATGGGAATGACAGAATTTGGTAGTCATCAGGTTAAAAACAGCACAACACCTCATATCACAACGGAGCTCCTCTGCCGGCACACGCGTGCTTCGTTCGGGTGTGGTTCAGTAAATCACGTTTTGCCTGTTGTTACTGTTTTGTCGGCTGAAGTTGAGAATGGCATCTGCAGCATTGCAGTGCTCTGCTCGCAAGCGCTTATACCTGGTATGGAAGCCCAGGATGAAGAGGATGGCAGCGAGGGTCGCATAGCCCCCGAAAAACATCATTGTTACTGGAAAGGAGGGAAACAACATGAAAGTACAATTAAACTTACTGTGATGATTATAAGAATGATGAAGACAGAGTCCCTCATCAAGAAAATATCTTACATTTAGCAAAATATCACAGAAATTCTGAGTTGTTTAGTAACCTTGCCAGTAAAACAAAAGGAAGTTTTGAATAATCTTTGCAGTCAAATTAATGAGAACATGTTCCTTCAAAGTTCTCTATCTATAAAATTACATGACAATTCAAAAGACTTGCATTATTTGGGACCACAAGCAAGATTTCTGTATCTTCGTTGGTTGATTACTCATCAATTACACATTTTCAACCAATATCATTTGTTCTTAGTCTCGAAAGTAAGTTTTATTTGATCCTGTGCAGATATGGCTCCGTCATTTCCAAAACACAAGATTAATTACAAACATTAACTGCCTGATTAAAAAATAATGATTACATGGATGATATAAAGGCCTACTTACCAGTCATGTCTTGTGACACCGCATCGCCAACGAGTAGATTCTCTATGTCTTCTACACCGTCTTGAAAGAGAGATGCCGTAGTGACGGAAGGAACGGTCGGAGCGACCTTGCAGGAATTTAAGAGTTGTTCTTGAGATGTAAGGGGTCTGGCTAACCACTCTGCAGCTAGCATGAGGAGGAAACCTTGAACCTGCCTGCAATAGGGAACAAACGATTTGAATGGTTAAACTTGATGTGGAGCACTTGCATTACAGTTTCATTTTTAGAGAATGTATCAAAGATCCTGTCGGAAGTGAAAAATAAAATAGATGAAATACATACCAACGGATGTTAAGCCTTACATTACAATAATATCAATAACATGCTCCTTTAGTATCTCTCAGATCAGTATATGCTCTCCAAATACTCGAAATCCAAAGCTTTGACATTCCAAAGTTGTTGACCTAAGCACTAGCTATCGACTTGATGATACAGTATCAATCTTATGAGGAGTATGCATATTCGCAACACAGCTACATGTATAAAGGCGAGTCGATAGGGTCGACATGTTATGTCGTCAAGGTAACTGCGGCAAATTAGACCCCTGTTGATTCGTAATTTGGAGGGGTGCGGAAAGTGAGGTTTTAATCTGTTTTTGTGCAATACTGAAGGGAACATATATTTTCTTCCTTTATATTTGTATTCTACATTCGTTCAGTTTTCCATTGATATGAGGTTGTATTTTCATCAGATAAGGTAGGTGTTTCACAAAGATCCCAAGTAGAACCCAAGAACCAAGTAGATCCCAAGTAGATCCCAAGTAGAACTTAACTCTAAATTGGACTTAAATTTTATGGAGAGCCATTTGTAGCATTAAAATAAAATATATTCAAAAGTGAAAATTCGAGTATTTTACACTTTTTATAAATTCCACATCAAGAACATGAAATCTCCTTGATAATAGAAAATATGACTGATTTGAATCAAAATGTTATGCCTTTTAAAATAACTTTTACAAAATATTTTCATAGATGCTAATGGCTTTCCATAATTTTTAAGTTCCACTTAGGATCTTTGTGAAACACCCCCCAGGTCTTTCACGTCATCACAGCTTACCCAGACATGATGAGGAAGCCCGCACTCGTACCCTCTGATACCGGATACGTCGCCTCCACACCAAGCTCCAGAGAGACCGGGAACTGGGCGAACCCAAAGAAACCTAAAACTCCACAAACAGCAATAATAGCTCCAGGTATATTTGGGTATCTTGTTACCTGGAAATTAAACACGGAAGATAAAACAAAATGGTGAGAAACTACATTAATTTTGAAGAAAAAAATACTGATGTTTTGAAGGGGTATGGATACAATTATCGCCTAAGGTGATCTTGAAACAGCACTGTGCCTTGAGACTATGTATGTAAGTCGAGGGGCATCGTGCAGTTTCGAGATCACAGAAGAGCTTTGGTTTTTAACCGTGACCTGAAAAAAAAACAGTCAGTATTTGTTTTAGACACTGCATCCTGAAGGTTATTTGTATGAACGCAAAATGAAGTTCTTTCATTTGAAGGGAAATTAATATAAAGTAACATTTGGCAGTACAAATAAACACTTTTTTTCTAAACGTGCAAACAAACACTAGGAATTCTGCATGCATAATTAAGAATCAAATAGGGAATATTTGTCTACTGATATTACATTTATGAACATTTTGTAAGTGGATCTCGTTAAAAACCCATTACAATTTGACATGCAAGTGAGATGCAAGTTATAATTTAGTCTAGTGGTCAACTCTCTGTTGTCACTGATAAACTGACTCTGTGGACCTCATTTAAAACCAAATTTGCATTTTTCGGATGGCAACATTGAAGTTTGGTCCTAAGACATATTATTACATTTGACTATTAATACAAGTCTGTAAAAATCACATCAAACTGCATGTGCAGGCGAGTGCCTTGAACAAAAGGTAGTTGAAATTTAATTTTCGATTTGCATGGCATGATAAAAACTAAAGAGGGCAGCACACTTACCACTGACAGAGCTACTATACACACAGCGCAGAGGGCAAAGGAGACCTTGGCAACGAGAGCAAACTTCTTCGTCCTATCAACGTATAACCCAGATACGAACGCACCCAGAATGCCACTGGCTATCAGGACAGCCCCACATATACCAGAGAAATTCTGCATTGAGGGAGATAATAGCAAATATATGTTTACACAGGACCAACATAGTTTCAAACCTTAAAAGCATTGAATAACAATGTTAAATCTGAGATTCATGGCCCTACGTGTTATCAGCGTCTGTGGTATGGTGTAATATTGAAGCCCTAACGAAATTGCGCTTCAAAATGATGATGAAGTGCCTCAAAAAGTAAAACAATCTTTGAATGACCGGTTTTCGAAAATCCGAATCCAAATAATAAATATCTTGATAATCTGACGGCCAATCGGCTTGTAAACATCATGGGATTCCTGAATGACCTAAAGGTTTATAAGTAATTATTATTGCAGCATGAGCTAAATCCAGGATTTTGTTAAGAATCTGAGACAAAGTTACCCAATCGCTTTAAAATGTACCAATCACCAAAACGTGTTTTTCTCTTGATAGAAAGGGATTCCATGTCACTATACTGTACTATTCAAAATATGAGCTTCATATAATAGTGACAGAGAATACAGCTTAAATATATACTCTCAGTAAACAATAAAATGACCTGTTGAGTAGACTAGTTGATGCACGTGTACATGTTTGCAAAGAACAAGGGGCACACAGAACCTACACGTAGGTCGGACTTGGGTTTTATATGCGCCATTGTATGTTATCCATTTTATTAATTGTTAACCTATAGAATGTCGGCTAAAATGATGTTTCATACATTGTATAAACTACCAGTATACAATTAATTAAATTCTAGGTGGCTGGTATATTTTACGTTTGCGAAACCTCAACATTTTTAACATTGACCTACTAAGAGGTAAAAACATCCCAGAGAACCGAAATAATGAGTGTTCAAAGTTTTAAACCTCAATGTTAATTGCATCTGCACAGCACATAACTTTGATTCTCACCCCCCCCCCCCCCCCCCCCAGCTGCTTGCAGTTAAAACATTAGTCATAACATCGTTTGTGGTTTATATAGATCTGTAAATAAACTCAAAGTTTCAAATCCATGAGTGCGTCTGCATGTGAAGATAATGCAGTAGCATTCATGCAATACAATGATAATAGGATCCCCCCTAAATTTCTATATCTCACAACATCAAATGAGGATTAAGAAGCTAAAACAATCATTTGATTTGAATACTACTCACATCACTGTAGCCAAGCGGGCACAACACTTCCTCTATAATAGATATGATGCAGTTGAAGACCGCTAGTCCAGCACCAAAAACGATAAATAACACCCAGAAAGCTTTGATCCGTATAATCTGCAAAAGGAAGTTAATTCAAGTTTAGGTTCATTCCATATTAATGATAATGATCAATAATTGATATACAACAATAAAAATACAATACATACATGTACATGCAATAGTTTGTTTGGGTTAAAGAAAAACCAAACACAATGTGAAAATGGAAGGATGGCAATAATGCTATATTACATACAAGTAGTAGCTTTAATAGTGAAACATACATGTACATGTAGTAGTGCCACGACATAGCTGTCCAGAATGCAAAGTGTATAATCGTTGAGAAGCGTACTTTTATCACACAGAGGTTAGGACCACATCGTTTGGATATGGAGCTGGTAAATGCATATCTCAATGAGGCTTAAAGGTAGCTAAAGTTTTTCTTCAGATATGTCCAAAAAGAGGAGCTTTTCATTAACAATTACCACAAACAATTTCATGCATTTGGCATTCCAGACGGATCTTTTTGAACCACTACATTTTGCCAAACTACCCTAGGTACAGGTATTCATGTGTTAAACATATTACTAGGAACAATAGATCTACAGTTTGTAGCTGAGAAAAGAGAGGAGGCATACATGTACACCCTTGTCCATTATACATGTATATGGCTATGGCAACTCCCAATTGACTTCACAAAAAATAGGGTAAAGTAGGTAAATCAAAGGAACATACAGGCATACAAAAATGGGGCCAGACTCGACTAGCACATGTGCTATTTTCTGGTCCCATGTACCATCCTCCTTACACGTAAATAGCATATAATAATAATAATAATACTCAGTTTTTATATTACAATCACTAAGCGCTTCTAAACTTGGAGAAAATTACCCCGACTTTACATGTAGCTGTGCTGCCATTTCAAAGAATTAATTTATCTGTAATATTTCTTTACTATCGTTAAGATATGTATCGTTACTGTTGGTGAATAAATCGAGCAATCAATCAATCAACAAACAGAGTGAAACATAGAAGATACAAACAAAAACTGCTAGTATTTAAAGTGTTGAAGTGGTCCTCTTTAGTTTTTGATAAATGATGCAACTGTCTAAAGTCCACTGAGCAGCATGAATGCAGGAATCAATGAAACCAAACTATTCAGAGGAGAATTGTGTTGTAAAACCTTAGCCCTCTCTACTTTACCCATTACCTTATGATTAAAAAAACAAAAAGTCAATTGTTGCCAAAACTGAGGAAATCTTGCTTACTTATGATAAAAGAAATCTAAGATGGGGTTTTGAGGGCATTTTACATTTTACATTACGGTACAAGTACAAAGATGGGTTATATTCACAGTAGTTTTTAAACTGACACACTCTAGCATTAAATATACATCTACTGTACATACATGTAACTAGTGCTGTAGTCGTTTAACCGTCCGGTATCCGACCGCCCATGGCGGATTCCGTTTTCAATTGGACGGTTTCGTTTTCCCGTTTTTTTTTTTTTTTTTTTTTTTTTTTTAAAGTTTCGATTTAATTATTCCCCTCCACCTGACACTATGCCTGGCAATGTCTCCCAGCTCAGTAATCGGTGTGATGACTTACCACTTGGAAACTAGAACAACACTCCAATTTGTCTGTCATCTTGGGGTTTGAAAGTAATCTTTGTAATGGATCTCAATATATATTCATCCAAGTTTAACACATGGTGTACCACAAGGTTCTATCCTAGGTCCTCTACTGTTTTTAATTTACTTTAATGATCTTACACATTATTCTAAAACGACATTGTTACTATTATTTGTGACTAGTTCACAAGCACAAATCGGCGCCTTCAGTTAAATCACCTTCCTGCTTTTTCACACGGTCAAAAAAAAAAAAAAAAATTTTTTTTTTTTTTTTAATAATAAATCGTTTAACCGAAAACCGTCCGGTTTTGACAGGCGGTTAAACGGAATTGGAGATATCCGTGATGTTACAGCACTACATGTAACTCATTCATCTTTTCTTTAATGTGTACATGTACTTGTGTACATGTTCACAACAATTCAAAAACTTTTGCCCAATGATGTACATGTACAGTATGGGCTTTTAAGCGCACGCAGGCTAGCAAGATATCACCCACATGCCACACAATCACCAATTTATCATGCAAATAATCTGATAAGTAAACTTTAGCCTGTACCGTAATACACTGTAGATAATAACATATTATGATGCTGATAATTGAAAATGCCGAGTCTACTAAAGAGGATGTTTAGTTCTGGAGAGGTTATAAATAGTTTGTGAACTTTTAAAATCTGTATACACATGTACAGTGCGAGTCAAAAAAAAGTTTACAACTAGAAAATTGATAATTATTTTTAAAATCATCTACATGTATGGACGGTAAATTATTATACATCTTATGAAAGAGTGTTTTATCCCAAATCATTTGGTATCATTTTTGTGTGGTATGTGTTCACGCTTTGATGAACAGGAGGCATTATTTGCGAGAGTGCAAAAATTGATTTGCGCCAAAGTTGCTCGTGTGATGTACTGATGTTTGAATAAAACAATTGCGATTTGGGTCTTGATTCGGTCTTTGCAGATCCAAACAACATCCCTAACAAAATTAATCATGCCACACATATCAAATATTGAATATCAACGAACACTTGTGTGCATGTGTGTGTGTGTGTGTGTGACTTTACTTCTTCAAAAAGCATACCGGTAAGCAATGCATTTCATTTGATACATTCAATTCATTCTCTCACTCCGCTAATCCCAGCATAATACATGCTGTAGGCATGCCTTTGGCGCAAGTCGATTTTTGCACTCTCGCAAACAATGCCTCATGTTCATCCAAGCGTGAACACATACCACACAAAAATGATACCAAATGTTTTGGGATAAAACACTCTTTCATAAGATGTACATTTGTATAATAATTTACTGTTCATAGATGATTTCTAAAATAATTAGCAATTTTCTAGGTGTAAACTTTTTTTGGACTCACACGGTATAGTGTGGAAAAATACCCTCAAGGATATAACAAGTAACAGCTAAAAATTGTGAACCACACTTTCATGTCACATGTTTGCGTAGTCCCATATTATGCCATACAGGTGTATACTGATTTTGGTGTACAGTGCATTTAACTTTTAGCAAGACTGGGCCAATTTCATATCATTTTGATGATTCCAAAACCCCATCGAATACAGCATTACTTATTAGCTACATGATGTACATGAACAACCTTTTCCAATTGCCGACATACAGTTTCTTTCACAATGCAATCGCATGACTAGAACTAAACTTTATCTTTAAATCTATATTAAGCAACTGCTATGAACAAACATTATACTGACTATGAATATATATGCACGTCAACAAATATTTGTTTAAAACTTGAAGTACTTGCATCAAAACCGAACTTAGTTCAAGTACATGTCAAACAAATAACGTTTTCTTGATTATAAGAATGCAACGTTATGAAGATCACTTATCAATGACCTACATGTACATGTAGAATGTCTTCATAATAAAAATAGATTGGCAAATCCAGACGCTTTTCTATCCTTTGCCAAAGTACATACATACATATTCTTTTCATTACAGCTAATGTACATGTATATCCCAGAGACAGATAATATATTTAATAAATAATATTTGACGACAGGATGTTTACATCAATTTATAAGTCACGGGAAAGACACTCTAAAGATTTGGAAAAGGATAGATTTCACCCCAACCCTTCAACGTCAACGTGATGGTTTGAAAATGTTCTGCAAGTTCTCCATTTCAGTTTCAAGTTTTTTATTTCTGCATTTTCCATAAACAATAACAAAAATAACAATGAATACATTTTAGCAATATAATGATAAGTAATACAAGTAGTAATTCATATAAATAAATAAATATAAATAATCAATAGTACAATTAATCGTATTTGAAAAGAAAGAAAAGGGGGAGAATGCAGAAGACCGATATCGTAAGCAGAGCTTGAAATGATACCGGCCTTACAAAAGAAGGAGAGGAGACAGGAAGAAAGAGCGGGTGAAGAGAGAGCTGTGCAAAGTGAAGAGTGCACTGCGCGAGCTCCTCAATCTATCAAAATAATTTCCTTTTTATATACAAATAAACAATGAATATTAAAACAAAATACATGTAGTATATTATGACCAGAATCTAATTTTCATACCTTATCAATAAATATTCTTTCATCTTCACTTTAAAGGAAACAAGTGTTGTACATAATTTTAATGTTATAAGCAAGGAGTTCCACACATCGGGTCCATTGTGTCTTATTGATTTTTGTGCCAAAACAATTTTAGGGTTAGTTAAATGAAAATCCATAGAGTGCCTCGTGGGGTACGAATGTACATTAACATTATGAATATAAAAATCATGAAAGGACTTAGGAAGTAAGTTGGAGACATATTTATACATAAAAATAGCTGTTTGAAAAATGTGCATATCAGTTACTTTGAGAGTTTTCAATGTTTTAAAAATAGGTGTAGTGTGTGCTAAATAATCAGATTGTGTACAAATTCGTAGAGCTTTCTTTTGTAAAAGTTCAAGTGAATTAATTTTAGTTTTACAACAGTTTCCCCATACGATATTACAATAATTAATATGCGAAAGTACAAAAGCATTATAAATCATAAAAAGAGATTTGGGAGTTAGTAATAATTTCAATTTATATAATATTCCAATGTTCCTAGAAACAGCGTTCAATATATTATGTATATGATCGGACCAAGTTAAATTAGAATCAATGGTTATCCCCCAAAATTTGACAGAATTTTTTTCTAGAAGCAAAATATCATTAATATATAATCTACAATTTACTTTTGGTGAATGAACATTTCTAAAGTATATAAAGTTTGTTTTAGTAAAATTTAAAGATAACTTATTAGACTTAAACCAAACATATATTTTAGATAATTCAACATTTAAGATTGACGTAAGTGTGTCTAAATTTGTATGAGAATAAAATACATTAGTGTCGTCTGCATACAATATAAATGTTAAAAGTTTAGATGATTTTACAATATCATTAACGTATAACAAAAATAATAAAGGACCTAGAATCGATCCCTGAGGGACGCCACAAGTTATAGGTAATCTACTCGACTCTTTAGATTGAAAGTATACATACTGTTCTCTATTAAACAAATAATTTTTAAACCATGATAAAGCAATACCCCTTACTCCATAAAATTGTAATTTATCAATCAATATTTTATGATCAATAGTATCAAATGCCTTACTCAGGTCCATAAAAATGCCTACACTGTGTTCCTTATTAGCCAATGATGTAATAATTTTATCATAAAGTTGAATAATTGCATGATCTGTCGAATGATGCTTTCTAAAACCAAACTGATTAGGAACAAGTAAATCATTACTATTTAAAAAATCATAAAGTCGTTCATAAATAACTTTTTCAAGAATTTTTGAGACAGCCGGTAAAAGGGAAATAGGATGATAATTATTTACTAATGAAGAATCATCTTTTTTATATATTGGGATTATTTTAGAAATTTTCAATATATTTGGACAAACACCAAGTGTGATCGATAAATTAAAAATATATGTTATTGGAGAGACAATATTATAAATAATTTTTTTCAAAAGATTTACACTTATCCCATCATAACCAGTAGATTTAGTGGATTTTAAAGACTGTACAACTTTAATAATTTCGTGAGAGGATGTTGGTCGTAAAAATAAAGATTTATAAAATGGTTCATCCAAATATTGTTTATAACTATTTTGATCAATATTAAATTCTGATGCTAAATTTGGACCTATATCATTAAAATATGAATTAAACATATTTGCAATTTTTACTGGATTATTTATTTCCTGACCATCTTTAAAAAATGATTTAGGAGTATTATTTTTAGAACCAATCATATCTTTAACAATTTGCCATATTGAAGCATTACTTGTCTTATTCATGTCTATTTTATTTGAATAATGTAATTTACGTGAAAGTCGAATTATTGAAGTTAATTTATTTCTATAAATTTTATACTTGCTACAATTCTCATCACTCATCTTTTTAAAACTTTTCTTATAAAGTTTATTTCTAGTTTTTATCGACTTTAAAATTCCTTTAGTGATCCATGGATTTTTAACTTTTTATATTTTGTTCGAACAAGTGGAATATTTTTATCATAATACTTTTGTAGCTTATGATTAAATTTTTCGTAAGCCTTATCAACATCATTTTCCTCAAATACATCGAGCCATTGCTCTTGACATAAATCAATATTTAAAGAATCAATATTAGAAGAATTTTCTTTTCTATGCATTTTTAGTGTATTGTTCAATAATCTATGAACATTAATTGTCTGCTTAATAATACTAAAAATAGGCAAGTGGTCAGATATATCATAATACAAAATACCATTTAAACATTCCTTATTAACATTATTTGAGAATATATTGTCAATTAAGGTTGAAGATGTTTTCGAAATCCGTGTGGGTTTATTAATATGAGGATGCAACGAGTAAGATAATAGAATGTTATTTAATTTCAAACTATTATTATGAAGAGGAGGTAAAATGTTTATGTTATAATCTCCCATTAAATAAACATCTTTATTTTCACCAATTATTGTATGAAGAGATTCATCTAAATTATCTAAAAATGTCTCTATCCGATTATTAGGAGGTCTATAAACTACGCCTATTAAAATATTTTTACCAAAATCATTTATAACTTCAACAAAAATGTCCTCTGCACCTTCAATATGAATATCATGTCGTATTTGAATATTTAACTGATTACGTAAATAAATAGCTACACCGCCACCTCTACCTTCTTTGCGGTCAGCACGGACCATAGTATAATTATCAAGATTAAATACAGGAGGGGAGTTTGCGTTAAGCCAATTCAATCACCTCAGTTCAATTCATTTACTTTCACTTTCTTTACAAATTACATGCATTGCAATTACCAGTATATCGATACAACAAGCAATTTCATTTCATGTAAAAAAAATCACATAAACAGTTGAAATAAGATATACGAGTACAAACATGTGTAGACAGAGTACATGATACATACAAAAGGAACCCAGTGAATTAAGCTCACGCACGCCAGTTGTTCCCCACTCCTGACAACAGATAGTCAACCTGTTCGAAACGTCGAGCCACTCCTACTACCCATCCTCTCCAACCGGCGCTATAGTTCTCTGTAGAACTACAGTATAAGCTAATTAAAGAAAGACAACCAACAGTCCTTTCCAGGACTACACACACTCAAGAACAAAAGATTACAGAGTCCTTTCTAGGTCTCCCCAATCCTCCCCCTCTCTCACATGATGCAACCGCAAGCCTACTGTATAAAGATGAATTTAGCATGAAAACGTGGATGAAATCATTCTTTATCATGCCATAATACAATATCAAGAAGTTATGAGAAAAAGAAATTTGGTGCTATTTTGTGCTTTCCTACCCACCTCACAGAATACTGATTAACCCATTTCCTACAGGAACGACGGGCCACATTAGAATAGACCAGTTCACGGTTAGCACATTACTGCAATGACCCTGAATATCCACAGATCTTAAAAACATGAAGAGGTCCCACTTTTTATATATGAAATAATCACTCCTACAACGATGGAGGTGCTATATAAGTAGCCCTCGTTTCCCCTTTTCAAAGAATACTTCCACCTGTGTATCATGGAGTGCACTGAATGTGCATGAATGAATAATGTTACATACATGTAACTTTCATGAGCACGTATCCAGTATTTCGTCTCCGTGTATTTCAAAATTTGTTCTGCAATGACCTTTATCTGCTCATGCTCAGACTGCAACCGTGAACTGGCTTATTCAGTTAGTCAAGGGGTTTAATAAAAACTTACCTGTTTCAACCCTGAGAAGAATGATGCATGATGGGATGCTGCACTTGCACTGGGTGGAGTAGGCGGGGCATTCTTACAGTAACACATGACTACGATGGCTAACACTCCAGTTACAATGCCAGGTATCATGTACACCATCAACTACGAAAAGGTAAAAACAAAGGTGCTTATCAATTTATTTCATCTCTTCAGTACAGTCAAGATCTCCCACATACCTGTATTCTGGATGTAATGTTTTGTAATAACTACCGGTATACAAAGGTAATATTCAACAAATTTTGCTGAGCATATATTTTTTAATTTTACTATCACATGTTAATATTCCTGTATAAAGCATCAAGATTTTTTCATCAATAAAATTTCAAAGGGGTTTTGAATACTTCAGTTCTATATTTTACATGTTTTCCAGCACTAAAATATTAAAGCCTACATATTAATACAAATGCATACAATTAAAAAATAGAAAAGAATCACCGCCCCCCCCCCCCCCCAAAAAAAAAAAAGAACAAGAAGAAAATGCAATAGTTTTGCTGCATGTAAGATGTAAAATAATCTGTAAAGCGCTTGGGCACATCATTGTATCGATGTACTGTACATGTATTGAGCGCTATATAAAAGCGAAATATTATTATTAAGATGTGTATTACATATCAATTAAGAATTCCACCAGGTTCGGTGTTAAGCGAACCAGGACACAATCACATGGAGTTCTAAAAACAATGTCTTTGACACATTTCAACAGAGTGAAGTTCAACACTGAGTGGGTTCTCAAGAGGCTTTGCATTGAAATTCACTGAACAAATGTTTTTTACCAATGATTCCAAGTCATGTGGCTCCGTAACTAGCATTGACGAGAGGAGCAACCCGATGAGGATTCCAAGGGGGTTGGACGTCGACCCTACTGTGTTTGCCGTGGTCCTCTGCCCCTCCGGAAACCAGAGAGCTGCCACCTTGGTAGGGGTAAAGAGGAAGCATGGCTGGGCTAATGATGCCACGCCTTGCCCTACCATCACAACCAGATACCGGTGGCTACTGAAGAAGCTGAACACAGACAGGTAGCGTATGACCAGGCCGAGAGTGTTACAGCATGCACCGAGGATAATCTGAGTAAAAGGTCAAATCGTTGGTACATTTCAAGAATTAATTCAGATTTTGATTTCAGTACACTTAATTGTTTTCTTAGGTTATTGGTACATGTACAATTTAATTCTTTGCTTTTCAGGCAACTTTAATATAGCTCCATTTTTTATACTCATTCCTATGAGAAGTATCTCTACCTCCCATGTCACAATCCACTGACTGAACTACCAATTTGAGATTCACATGGACTTAGTGACCTCATATATTTCAAACATTCATAACTTAGTTTATACTATTGGTCTGATTAATTTCAAACTTTTGCCATTCTGTTTCTGTTATTTTTCTGCTTTCATACAAATCAACTCCTTACAAGGGTTGGATTGCACTTTAAATCCCAGTTATAATGACAGTAGAGTCTCTAACTTTCAGATCTAGGCTTCTAGCTGGTTATTTGTGATGCAATGTCGCCTTTATCTGATATGCATGTAATTGTGCACTTCCACATTCGTACATCGTCTGCTCCTCAAAAATTTGTGTTAGAAATGTTTTGTTACATTTTTTTAAAATAGAGTAGAGGAACATAACATCATCTGGGGTGCCGCAAGCTAATTTATTAGAATATTTGGAACTCTCCTTGCCAGGTCTGCTGGTGTTACCAGCAATTTACACAATGTATAAAACAACAAAAAATTATTAAAAAAATAAATTAACATATATTATGTCCACTATCGATCAGAGGTTTAAAGAACTGTATTGCTGTACGTTAGAACTTGAAATAAGAAGTTGTCATGGTTCTGTTGAAAACCAAATGTCCTGCCTTTGTGGTTGACATGTACATGGATGGAAACTGAAACAAAAGCTTGTTTTGAAAGTTATTTAGTTAATTGTGAAGTTTGCAGTTACTTTCCACTAAAAGTTGGCAACCCAAGCAATTGACAACCTTAACGCTTTTGTTTCAATTGCCTGGCTTGCAACCAAAATGTAAAAACAGACAAAACAAAACCACTTTATTCAACAACATGTATTTTGTGTTGAGAGGGACTCATACCATTGCAAAATGTGATATCTTGCCAAAGTACTTTAGTCTCTATTATCATGTCATTAATTTGTAGATTTTTAATAAGATGCTAATGATATTCTTCATTAAAACTAGGAAAATCACTAAAAATGTAATTCTGTGACGCTTGGATAAGATTGATCATCTGTCAATGAATGTTATTAGAAAGGAACTTACGACTGGTGCAAGGCCATAGGTGTCTAATATCCACACAGCGATGAAACCAAAAGGAGTAGTGACCATGTATACAGTCGAGAGCCAGTTGATGTTAGCATCCGTTGTATTGAGATACACAGCTGCATAATTAGCGATTGGGGCAAAGCTAATCCAGGTCTGTATTACAACAAAATAAACAGTAATATAAATTAAACCTGATGATGATGATAATAGGAAATAATATTAGAAAAACACTGCCAAAAATAGCTAATGTTTACCCATGAGATTAACAGTTTTTACTCGCACCCTGTACATATGCACAAGGATCCTGGCCAGCAGGCTCACACAGGCTCCTCACAGGCACACACAGTGCGCAATCTTCAAGGCCTGGAGGTTGAAGCAGCACTGTTCTTGGAAGAAGAAGTTTAAAGGAACATGCCATCTGGGTAAGAGCCGTATTCTGTTGGTGTCAATAGGCAGCTACATGTATAGCACCGTCCGCCAGCGCGTACGTATTTTGAACGCCCTCTGGAATACGGGGAACATGCCCCTTTAATTTAAGTCTTATTTATTATAAACTTAAAGTTTGACAAATTCTCATTTTCGTCATATTTAAGGTACAAACTGGCAAGTTGAACTGAAATTTTTGTTTATTTTTCTATTTTATGTGTGAACAAATGCCTAGTGTGCGTCAGTTATGTGTAAAGTCCATCACCTGTTTAGAGCATGACATCAGACATGTGTGTTAACTGTTAAGCAATACGTAGATCTAGACCTATATTACGTATTGGCATTGTCATTGCCCTCTCTCACTTAAGTTCGAAACTGCTTGAGAGGATCAACCAATGAGAGCGCGTTATTTCAGATATTCTCACTGTACAGACTAGATCTACAGGCTACAGCGTGCACTCTCAATCAGTCAATGCGCAAAGTTTTACGTGGTAGATCTAGACGGATCCGGGCTAACTCAGAGCTGCAAAAACGGTAATTTTTTGTCATTTTACCCTAACTCAAACCCTAACCCTAACCCTAAACCTTAACATGCAAAAACTGACCGTTTTTGTACCTGGGCCGAGTTGTCCCCTGGTCCGAGTTAGCCCGACTCCATCTAGACTAGGGACAGTAGGGTCTCGACCATTCAGAGTCTCTGCATAAATTTCATTTAAAACAAATTTCATCATATTATGTATCTTTGGTAACATTAGAATGTGTTAAGCGTATCTTAAAAAGAAAAAAAAATAGATATTATTCTCACCAGGGCACTTGAAATGTTCAACAAGGCAAGGACTGCAACAACAAGCCACCTCCTTTTGTACAGCGTATACTCAGCAGTGCCAGTACGGGAAACTTCCCCGCTGGAGAAGGCCGGGCCACCCGGTATTGGCGGTGGGCCGCTAACCCCTGAACCAAAGTCGTCATCGTCTCTTTGGCTGAAAAGCGGTCGATATTGTGGCATGTCTCTTCATATGTCAACTTATAATCTTAAAATAGTCGCGCACAGTATGATAATAGTGGATAAAGTTCAAACAAAGCAATACAATTTAATAGCCAAATTTATTGACGATGATCATGACAGAGTTGACTTTACTAGATGATGTTACAATATGTTATGGTATACGCATGCGTGCTACAGCTATCACATGACCTATTCTGTACAAAGATCATGTGACAATAACAAAATAACAAAACAGAGGACTTCACCATTCTGGACAGGCGATGGCATGAATCGCTCGATCCTTCCTTCCTTCCTTCTCACATTTTTCTTCTACATTTTTTATTATATTTATTGTCTAACCTAAATTTTCCATTACTTTTCTCTGTCTTCGTTTTTTTTTTACTCTTCTGTGATATAGTCTCTCTCGCTCGCTTTATAAATGGGGCAACTTCTTGAATAAGGAAACAAAATAATGTCTAAAATTGTAAATCAAAATGCCCTTTGTATCATACATTTTAATGCAAATTGACTTTTGTCTTGCTATCTAACCTCGCAATAAACATAGATCCAGTGGTGCTATGAGCAAACATGTTTGGGGGGGGGGGGGGAAGACAAAAATAGGAATCACCAGCACTCAATTACATAATACATATGCAGGCCCCGCGCGCGGAACGTTCAAAGTGGGGGCAAAGTATTGGGCACGATATGGTAGATCGTAGCGAGTGGAGCATAAATTGGCGTGGGTCCAGGATCAAAGCTCCAGAGCCCCCGAAAGTTCACGTGTTTCAGGCTTTAAATTACGGTCAGATGAGCATCCAGTGGCCGCCTTATATAGTGGCCCATGTTTGGGGTCCAGGTGCAGAGCCCCCGGAGGCTCAGGTGTTTTAGGCATTTAAATACAGTCAGATGAGCATCCAGGGGCCCGCCTTATGCTTAGGGTCCCTAGTGGAGTCTAGAAGGCGAAGCTAGCCCCCCGAAGCTCAGGGGTTTTTGGCATTAAATTAGGCCAACAACAAACAAAACATTTGGTTGTCCACGATTGCCTTTCTAGGGTAGGGGCGGGCGGGCGTTTTTTTTTTTTTTTTTTTTTTTTTTTGGGGGGGGGTGTTTTTTGTTTGATTCCCCCCCCCCCCATTTATTTTAATTTGTTTAGTTTCCATTAAAAAAAAAATCATTTGGATGCCAAGCATTTAAACAAACAAAGTCTATAAAACACTTTAATATGGTAAAAGACTAGTTAAATGCATAATGAATATCAGGACCAACACAGCAAGTATTTTTGGCTTTGAAATAAAGCACCTTTTAAATGTCCCTTGTACTACTTATAGCTACTTGCGCCCTCTATACAGTATAGCAAACAATGCCTAATCAATGACCATTGGTCCCCATGATCCTCTTATCTTATGTTAACTGAGAGCTGATTTGATGAGATAACCACCTGTCCAGTGACCTTGCAGGGTGGTCTAATCCCTTCTGTAAACTAGTACAGATGGGCTTTAAAAATGATTTTAAGAATGCTCAGAACCTGATTTGAATAAACGGCATTTTGACAAAGAAAAAATAAAAATGGCAAGTTTAATAAATACAGAATTGCGTACTGAAAAGACCGAACTGGCAACAGGACGCATTTTTATCCTTGCAAATGCATAAAATGGTATTCTGGGCATTTAAGATTGCTCCTCGCCCTCCCCCCCCCCCCCCCCCCCCCCACAAAAAAAAATATATATATATATGTAACATCGCAGATCACACGCAGAAACTGGAAGAAAATACTCGTCACACCATTCGTTGTGTTGCGGTTCGTTTTTATTTCAGGTGCAAAAATAAACTAAGCCTGAAGAAATAAACAAAGTTAAAACAATTAAATAGAAATGAGTACATGTTTGAAAAACACACATAATAGCAATAAACATATTATTCGTTTATGACTCTAAGATACGCATTCCAACAATAGGACGTCAAGCCGACTCATGATAATAAATGATAAACAGGTTGTTTATATCCATTCATTAAAACTTAATCAATATTGCATGAAAATAACAAGTATCTAATCACAAATAAAGTTCGTCCATCTTAATGGATAACTTTCCAAACAAGTAAATGAAGACAGCCATCAAGTGAACTTTGTAAAACAATCATACATATTTCCCAATTAAAACTACATTGAAATAGTGGTTTATACATTGAATATGATAACCACTCACCCTGGCAATCTGGCCTAGAGGACTGTTTCCTCTCATAGTACCCGCTTCTTACTCTTGATTGTCAATACCTAAAGGAACAATAATTAATACAAATCATTGTGAATTATACTCTTTAGATATACAACAGAAAAGTGAAGAAGATTCAAACTATATCCGCTAACTGTTAACTCTTAAAACATTACTCTTAATTACAACTGTCTTGCAAAATACGATTATCCAGAGTTAATCTCAACAACACATTATATGACTAAAACTCCTAAAGATTACAAGTGATGTAACAGATAACATAGTAATATTCAAATCATCTCAAATTACTATTACCAAATCTTAATCTAGTGCTTAATTAACTCACTAACGAAATCGACCTACTAACGATTAAACAGATAATATGCCACACCTTACAGAATGCATATTAATTTAACACAAACTATCGTTCCGAACGATACCAAGCTTATTAACTAACATCAGAATACATCTACAAAAATACTAATTATCTCAATAATTATCAAACTTGACAAAAGAATAATCTTCTTACCTAATTTACAAAGTAACTCCAAAAGCTTGCAGAGTCGACCTCCCTGCCTGCCCCATGGATGGGGGTGCAGTGCAGGAGTGAATCTGACAAATACCTCTGCCTTCTTTTATAACAGTTACACTCTCACGGTGGTATGGTATAGCTACCACCTGTTCTGGGAAAGGGTCTTGTTATTGGGAGGGAGACAGGAAGTCTGGGGTTCTTATCTGATGTTTACAATTTGGGGTTTGTTTGACTATGTTATTACTGGTGGAAGGGGGGGGGGGGTCGAGTTACTGACCAAGTGACCATACATCATTAACTCTCTCATAGCTGTGGAATGTCATGTTTTGGCCAAATTGATAGCTTCTACTCAGAAGAATAGATAGATATTTTTCACTATAAAACAGTTCAATTCTGACCTGTTACACACTCCCCTACTTAATTGAGTGTCGTCCCGACACTCAGACTACAACAAAAATTATATTAAATACCCACTATACCTAGTCCCCATCGTGGCTGTTTCCCGATCCTAATACCGATGCCTAATTACCAATACGCAAACCAAAATTAATCATGTGATTAAAAATCTTTTTGCATAGTACAGAATATAAAAATTAAAATCATAACACATTATTGGCCAGCCCGCACCACTAATATACGACCTTTCTGGTCTCATGACGAGAATCACAGAAAACATATCTAGTGCAAAAACTCATCTGTTTCAGTCATTCTAGCACTCCTTATTATGTAAAACTGGTCTCATGTCGAGGCTCCTAGCATTCACAAATTATCTAAGTACTACCCAACTGATCCTAACAGTTCCAGAGTCTCTACTGCCAAACCTTAGTTATCAACACAAATCTTCATATTACAGGCATCTCTAACAAGCCAGATGATTTTCACGGTACATACCCAATTAACTTACTCGGTGTCAATCTAAACACACAAAAACAATAAGCGTCCTTATAGTACATTTACCCACTCTAGCAAATACAGCAGTAAAACTGTCAACTGTATTTCGTAACGACCTCGCCCTATGGATATTCCTTTCACATCTTAATAAACTCCAAAGATACACAAATTCGACATATTGCAATATACAAAGAAATCTTATAACTTTTGGCTAATCCTCTCCGCTACCAATGTGCCCTTTCCGGCCTCTTTACGAGGTTAACAGAAAAACAAAGGTAAAGAGACAAGCCTTACTGTTCCTAGAAGTCGCCCCAGTATTTCTACCATGAATGATTCCGGTCTCATGTCGAGGTTTTCAGAATAAACATTAAATACACTATCCAGGCTAAGTCCAATAGTAATTCCAGCCAAATCCCAGTTACATTCCAGAAATCTCGGTATAAAACAATACAATACCCATTATACCACACACGCACATAATAGTTACTGCGAATTGCTGACCCAAAATAAAACAAAGTTTTATGTTCAAGTGCTCCCCTGCTTTTTCCAAAGCAGTCTCTAAAACTAACAAATATACATCATGCGTATCAATTCAATAAATGTGATATACATGCTACAACCTAATACCTAAGTTACCAAAACTCTAACAAATGTCTTGCCGAACTTTAAATATCAACAATTTTCAAGTTCGAATAAAGAAATACTCCAACTATTCATAAGTGATAAAGCTAGAGCTTCATACTTGCTCTACACCTACATGCATACTGTTATCCCTCCTATCAATATTATAAAATACCGGTGTCTTTGTATGCCATCCCTTATGTATGAGGCTCCATCCAACCAGCCGAAATTAAATACGAAAGGGGGTATGGACTGTTCCAAACACAGTATTATCATGACAGTCTGAACAACATATGAATAGTTTCATTCCTTAATTTTCCCAAAACAATTTAAACTGAATACATTAAAGTATTCCATTACAAGATAATTTCAATAAAATTATCCCAAGCAAACACAATGTAGCTCCTTACTAAACTTCACTGGCTTAGCTACAAACATTCATACAATATACACACAATCATTGTATCTTAAAATCTACGTCAATATTTACACGTTTCTAGACATCTGTGTCCGATCGAGTTGTCCCACAGATGTAGAAGCTCCACAGAAAGCCAGGGCTTGCACTTGCTGAAATCCTGCCGATTACGCCATTTGTAACATCGCAGATCACACGCAGAAACTGGAAGAAAATACTCGTCACACCATTCGTTGTGTTGCGGTTCGTTTTTATTTCAGGTGCAAAAATAAACTAAGCCCTGGCAATCTGGCCTAGAGGACTGTTTCCTCTCATAGTACCCGCTTCTTACTCTTGATTGTCAATACCTAATTTACAAAGTAACTCCAAAAGCTTGCAGAGTCGACCTCCCTGCCTGCCCCATGGATGGGGGTGCAGTGCAGGAGTGAATCTGACAAATACCTCTGCCTTCTTTTATAACAGTTACACTCTCACGGTGGTATGGTATAGCTACCACCTGTTCTGGGAAAGGGTCTTGTTATTGGGAGGGAGACAGGAAGTCTGGGGTTCTTATCTGATGTTTACAATTTGGGGTTTGTTTGACTATGTTATTACTGGTGGAAGGGGGGGGGTCGAGTTACTGACCAAGTGACCATACATCATTAACTCTCTCATAGCTGTGGAATGTCATGTTTTGGCCAAATTGATAGCTTCTACTCAGAAGAATAGATAGATATTTTTCACTATAAAACAGTTCAATTCTGACCTGTTACACATATATACGAGCGGCCCGAAAATGACGAGCGGGCGGTCGAGAACAACCAAATGATTGTTTTTGTTGGCCTTATGATCAGATTAGCATCCAGGGGCCCGCCTTAGGGACCTTGGTGGGATCCCGGGGGCAGAACCCGAGGAAGTTTAAGAATTTAAGGCATTTAATTACGGTCAGATGAAAATCTAGGGGCCTGCCATAAGACAAGTTTTTCTTTCTCAGAAATATAGGCTTAAAGTGAAAAATTTGAAATTGTGCTGCATGTCAGTAAACTTAATCATATGGGGCCTGTCACCACGAAATGAGTCCAGTTGGTCAAAATTTTTATTCCTGTTTTTAAGTATTATATGAATCTACATTAAGTAAGCTTTAAATTAAGGGGTCACACATTAAAATTGATAAATTATATCCAGAAATATGAACAAAAACCTAATTGGACTTTATAAACAAAATCGTGCTTTATTCTTTAAAAATGCATCATTTTCGTGATAATTTCAGATTACATAGCCTATATTATTTGCCCAAAAATGTTAGACGGAGATATTTTCGTGACCTAAGCTCTGGGGACATAAACTACAAGACATTAATAAGTCGATTTTTGTAGGTCAATTTTCAGTACACATCGCTATTACTACGATTGAGCCTAATGCGATACTGGACTCATTTCGTGGTGACTGGCCCCATATAGGCTTATGTCTATTTATATTTTCTTGTTACTTTGTATATTATTATCATTATTATGTTTTCAATAATTTAGAGATCTGTAATGACGATTCGTTGGACCAGATCGTTGGTTGTCTGTAATCCACACAAAATTGGCGACTCTTCTGATTAAAAAGGGAGGAAAGTAGCATTGAACGATATCTATAAATGAAGAAGAAAAAAAACAATAATAATTAATACACCTCACAGGCAACATTATTGTAGATAAATAATGTGTGAGAAAAGGATGAAAGCCGAATTATTATACCAATTGCATGCAGCATTTGGCAAGTTTCGAATCGAGTAATCGCTGCATGCACTTTCATTTTGTCCCAGCGGCTGTAATTTCCCTTCTTTACGGAAATGCCCGTTTCCATGAACAAATAAGTACTATTTCCTTCCTTTTTGTAATCGTGTTTTTTTCAACAGTATCGTCTGTATAGTTATTATTACCGGACAATGAGGAAGTAGTGCTTTGATTAACATCCAATGTTTAAAACACATCAGTAATATTTTTGCAATTTATTGATGATCTTCTACTTCGCTGGATAGACACCGAGTCTGTATCTGTATATAACTGGTGATTTGCGTTAATTAAGATATACGTGTATGGTGAGCAGACCCAATGATTCTACATGGAGTAAGAAATAATCAAAATTGACTGATTGACATCATGAAGAATATGGCGTTGGTTATCTGTTTATCAGTGTTGTACATTCTGTTTGCAGTAGGTAAGATATCGTTTTTTAATTCGTGAGTTTTGGTGGTATAACTATTTTTAAAAAGTCCAGGATAGATTTAACATGAGTCTATACCAAGCGCGGTCAGAGGAGAATAGTTTTGTTCCGCTTGTTTGCATATTTCTTTTGTGTGAGGGTCCTCGGGAGAGGGACTTGGGATAAATGCATTCATTTTTACATATGCCTTACTTAAAATCACTTCTAATCTAGAACCCCCCCCCCCCCCCATACAAAAAAAAAAAAAAAAAAAAAAACGCTTCTGGTCTACAAAGCAACTTCCGCATGTTAGTATAATATTTAAAATCATCACTTTTTCTTTACGTCCTATATCTCTTCCCTTCCACAAAGCGAGTATAACTGAAGTGGGCCATCGGGGATCCCGAATCATAATCTTTGGAAAATATAAATTCCCGCACCCCTCCACCCTACCCCCTCCCCTCTCGCTATAACCACCACTAAAACTGTTTCAGAGGGCTACCCGGGGGATTCATGAAATCGTTTGAGAATCGTGAAAAGTTTCTGTCTATTTTCTTCTTTCAATCAGGTACCACCAGTGGATCATCAGATTGGCATGCATTAGAACACAGCTCATATAGATATGTTGATACTCGTCGGACTTTCCAGGATGCTCGAGAATACTGCCAGAAGTTTGGCGGAGATCTTGCCCAACTTAAGACGCGAGAAATTAATGTAAGAGAGTCCTAATTGTTTTCTTAAATATTTCAAACGTAATATTTCTTTGAGGGGTGTATGTATGCGTTGACACATTTTATGAGGTATTATTGTAAGCATGATTTCTTAAATTCTTGAATTCGGTCTTCAACTATATTTTATAATATCTGGGAACAAGTGCTCCCGCTATACCCGAGCCTTTTGAGAAGGCCTCGTGACTCTGGCTATTTTCCACCCCAATCAGCGGTTGAGATCAGTCTAGAGACCCGGGGTGAACGCGCGATTGAGGAGCTTTAATTTAGCCGCGATGTCTTTTGGATTCTAGCTTTTACTGCTCTGCATGAATTATTCATGACTTTGGATTTATTGACCAATCATAATGGCCACCTCCCAGTTGATTCCGTTCGTGATTCGTTTATTATCAAAACATGTAAGAAAAGGTAAAAGACGTTTTGCTTATGAGATGAACATACACTGTTGGTCATAATGGTGGAATAATTATTTTTACCCCAATTTACGGAATGATTTTGACAATGATTTATACCTCCCTCTCTCTCTAAGTGCCATATCGTTTGACTTTGGCGATCATGCTGTTCCACAACCCTCGGCTCCTAGCCTTCTGTATTAGTACCACTCCCAGTTCTTTCACTCCTCTCTCTTCCAACAATTTCCGCAAACTGTCCATCCAAAGTATCCTCCTTCTTCCCACAATTTTCCCTGTCAAAGCAAGATTCTCTAGGCCTTCTTTACGTGTAATTTGACCCATGAACTTCAACTGCCTAATCAACATCTCACGTATCATTTTCCTTTGCACTCCAGCTCGTGTGAGAACTTCCTCATTACTAACTTTGTCAGTCCAGGGGATTTTCATCATTCTTCTTAAAAACCACATTTCGCAAATTTCCAAACGCTTTTTAGTATCAGAGGCTAAAGTCCATGTTTCACTTCCAAGACATAAGTACTGGGTAGATGTAACAATTCAATACTCTTATTCTGGTCCTCATACTCATTGTTCGACTTGTCAGAATTTTGCCTAACTTTGAAAATGCAGATTTAGCGAGAGCTATCCTTCCCTTGATCTCTGTCTCACATTTGGCATCCTCGATAATCATGCTGCCGAGGTATAGTTAAATGAGGAGACTTGTTTAATAATCTGTTCTTTCAGTTTCAAGTTACATTTTGGACTGCTCTTCTTGGATAACACCAGGTATTTTGTCTTGGTATAGTTGATCTCTAGTCCCATTCTCTCACTTTCTTTTACAACTACATTCAGGAGCCTCTGGAGATCTTTCTTTGATTCAGAAAATAGAACAGTGTCATTAGCATATCTAATATTTGTGATTTAAAGGCCACCCACTTGTGTCCCATTTTCATCTTCCAATTCTCTTAGAATGATCTCAATACACAGGTCCGGGGACATAACACACAACCCTGTCTGACTCCCCGTCTGGTGTTAATATCAGGCTTGGTGTGCACCTCTATAGGTAGTCTCTCTCAATTTGTTTCGTTTTTCACCAATTTTGGTTGGATTTAGTATTTGTATTTTTAACATTGTGTTTGATATTGGTCAAGGAACAGAGGTAATCAATTTGTAAGGTGTATTTTGGTGTGAATTTGCAGTATTTCTGTTAAGTTTGATGTTTGATGTTCTTGTTCAATTTTACTGTACAGGCATGTGCATTAAGCTTTACTGGTACTTTGCTTGTATACCATTTGAATGTACTGACACTCACAATAGTCTCTTTTGTATGCTCCTTTTGTGTAAGCTATTCCTGCTTGTACAATGGATGGAAAGCCATTGAAAGTGTTGTTTTCTATAGGGCTTGTTATTTCTATTCTGTTCACTTTGAATCAGCCCTATATAACCAAGGAATGTTTCACTTGTACTGGCTCACACATGAAGAGCCTCCACTGTAAACATCTCAAATATTGTAGTCAACCTATACTATACTACTGTAATTCGACAGCTACATTTCGATGTCTCCTTAATTCTGGAGATATCCAGCCCAATCCTGGTCCAGTGAATCGCACTGAGAATGTTTCCAATATTGCCTGATTGTACAGCTTTACATATTTCATACAACTTGAATGATCTCCATCAGATTAATAACCAGCCGCTTAATTTACTACCCATGAATGTTTGGAGCAGGATCTGCGATCTTGGCATCGGTCGCCGACGTCGAACTCATCGCGGACGTGGGCGGCGTACGATACCAAGGCCGGATTTCCCTCCACCAATGTCGGTATCATCCAATAGCCTCAAACTTGGCCTTTGGAATGCACGTTCCATGACCAATAAAACACACGCAATTACTGATTTGATTGTTGAACATGATCTAGATGTTCTA
This sequence comes from Strongylocentrotus droebachiensis, assembly GCA_035222895.1. Classification (NCBI taxonomy): domain Eukaryota; kingdom Metazoa; phylum Echinodermata; class Echinoidea; order Camarodonta; family Strongylocentrotidae; genus Strongylocentrotus; species Strongylocentrotus droebachiensis. The sequence continues at coordinate 58,283 of JAVYIG010005518.1, forward strand.
GTCATCACCGAGTCGTGGCTCTCTGGAGACAGTAAGAGGGATGGTCTCATATTAGCTGATCTAAGATCTGGTTTGCCTAATTATGATTTCACCCATCGACCCCGGTTATCTTCCAAGGGCGGTGGGATTTTGCTTCTCTATAGATCCACGGCTCGCTGTACCTTGAACAACAACAATGATTTTGCATCTTTTGAATTACTGGATGTCACACTCAATCTGACACCTTCATCTGCTGTAAGGTTGTACTGTATTTATCGACCACCCCCGTCTGCCAATAATAATCTCTCCAACGGCACATTCTTGGATGAATTTCCAACTCTCCTTGAAGGTGCTGTTGTAGATGATCATTTTCCTCTATTATTGGGTGATTTCAACATACATGTTGATGATCCCAATGATAATTTTGCAAAATCTGTTATGACATGTGTTGATTCGTTAGGGTTCAAGCAACATGTTCGTGAACCAACCCATCGCGCAGGTCACACTCTAGATTTGATTTTCACAAGGAATTCGGATGATGTCTGCAACGTGAACTCGCTATCTTCCATGCCTTCCGACCATTGTGCACTTGTCACCACTGTCAATATCGCAAGGCCGAAGAATCCCAAGAAAGAGGTTTCCTTCAGGAAATATCGCAGCATTGACAAGGACTCTCTACGCAACTCTATTGACACAATGTTCCATTCACTTCCTGATCTATCTTGTCCATCTGCTTCCGCGGAGCATTACAACTCATCTTTGCGGACGTTGATTGATGAGCACGCTCCAATCCAGGTCAAGACTGTATCAATCAGACCTGATGCGCCATGGTTTACCGATGATATCCAGGAAGCCAAGAGGCGAAGGCGTCGTGCGGAACGTCGTTCGATCAAGTCTGGACTTTTTGTTGATAGAGAGCTGTACCGCCGTGAATGCGAGTCATATTATGAGTGCATCTTCAATGCGAAGTCAGCGTATCTCAAAGATCTCATCAAGAATGCTGACACTAAAGAACTGTTTCGTCTTGTGAAGACACTCTCAACGCCCACTCAATCTTCACCTCTTCCAGATCATTCTTCTGATAGTGAACTCGCCAACAGATTTGCTACATTCTTCAGGGAAAAAGTCGCCAAAGTTGTATCCTCTTTCCCTAATGTAGTACCAGCACCAGCTTCAAGATCTTTTGCTCCAGGCCCTCGTCATGAACTCTCTGATTTCTGCCTTGTATCCCTCTCACAAGTCAGGAAGCTCATCACTTCACTTCCTTCTAAACACTGTAAGCTAGATCCGATTCCTACCTGGCTTCTAAAGGAAGTCCTCGATGAACTCCTTCCTCACATAACCAAACTGTTCAATCTCTCGTTATCATCCGGAATAGTTCCAGAGTCTTTTAAGACTTCTCTGCTTCTTCCCCTCCTAAAGAAGCCGAGTCTCGACACGAATGGACTTAAGAACTACAGGCCCATCGCAAACCTGCCATTCCTTGGGAAGGTTTTGGAACGTATTGTGTCACTACAGCTGAAAGCCCACATTGACAATCTCGGTTTGTTTCCAATCCACCAATCTGCCTATCGGAATCATCATTCTACTGAGACTGCAACTGTCAAGGTCCTAAATGACCTACTTCTAGCTGTAGATAAGGGTAATGAAGCTGTCCTCATCTTGCTTGATTACACTGCCGCATTTGACACTATCAACCACGACCTGTTACTCCATCGCTTAGAGAACGACTTCTCCATCACCGGCACCGTACTTCAATGGATTCGCTCCTATCTCATGCACCGAACTCAGAAGGTGATCATCAATGACACCAACTCGGAATCATTTCCCCTCATCTGCGGCGTTCCTCAGGGTTCCGTGGTCGGCGCCCTCCTGTTTATTCTTTACACCAGCCCTCTCTCAAATGTTATTAACCTTCATCAGAATATTCAACACACTATGTATGCAGACGACACCCAGATTTATGTAACTCTTCACCCAAACAGCAGGACAGTAGCCGCGAACAAACTCACTAGTTGCCTCAATGAAATAAAAACCTGGTCTTTTCAAAACTGTCTCTGCCTTAATGATTCAAAATCTGAAATGATTCATATTACTTCTAAATTTCGGAACTCAGACCCCTTTCCTGATCTTGTTATGAGTGATGGCTCTCTCAGTTGTTGTGCTTCTGTGCGTGACCTTGGTTTAAATATTGACAGCAATCTTACTTTCAAACAACACATTAGTAATATTTGTGAGTCTGCTTCCTTTGGTTCCCTTGACCGACCCACAACTTCAAAATTAGTCCATGCTTTTGTCTCGACCCATATCGATTACTGTAATTCTTCTCTTTCTGGCCTCCCTCAGTCACATCTAGTCCCACTTCAAAGGGTACAGAATAGCGCTGCTCGGCTTGTGACTCTCTCGCGTAAATCAGAGCACATAACTCCAATATTGAACTCACTACATTGGCTTAAAATTCACCACCGCATATCCTTCAAAATTCTTCTCCTGTGCTACAAAGCTATCAATGGCTTAGCCCCCTCTTACCTTTCCGATCTCATATCCTTACGTTCCCGTACGTCGTCACGAACACTTCGTTCATCTTCCACATTACTGTTAACACCTGGACCCCGCACTAACACCCGGTATGGTGACCGCGCCTTTTCAGTTATTGCCCCCGCTCTCTGGAACAAACTGCCCGCCTTTATTCACTGCGCCCCCTCTGTATCTCAATTCAAATCTCTACTCAAAACCTATCTTTTCAAATTGTAAATTGCAGTTGTGCGTCGGTCAATGGAGGTGCGCACCATATTTGTCTTTATTTAGTTGATTGCCACTGTTTTTCTTACCTTATCTATGTTACTTTTGTATTTTTGCTTTTTCTTCTAATTTAATTCTACGGGTTATAGTCTTCTCTTAATCAGAACACTGTGCGCTTAGAAACATCAGTATTAAGCGCCTAATAAATGTTATGTATTATTATTATTATTAATATATTCACTACACTCTCCGTCTACCCTGATGCATGCAAACTGATTCCAATATAGACTTTGTAGCAGTCTTAGATCTTTCCTATATATATCAAGCTTTTTCAGCCCTTCAAAAAGTTCTGAATGTTTTACTTTATCAAAAGCCTTTGAATAATCAATAAAACACAATCCTTTTGCATTTCGACTGCTCTCTCCGTTATATTTCTAACCACAAATATTGCATTTCTTGTGCCCGCATCCTTTACAATACCAAATTGTTCCCTTCCGACCATGGGAGTTATTCTACTTTTTGCTCTCAAAAGCAAAATTCTCAAAATAATCTTAGTGATATGGCAAATAAGGCTGATTGTCCTATATTGCTCACAATCCACGGCTCCCGGTTTCTTTGGGAGAGTAATGAAAATGAGTGATGATTTATACCTAATAGATCTAAATAATAGTATACATTCTCAGATTTTATTGAATAATAATTTGCGTGTGTTTGTTTTGCGTAACTGCTAAAGCATGTGTGTGCTACTATGCTAATTAACTAGGGGACCTACGTCCTTAAGTCATAACTACACAAGGGTTCCGTAAGTGTACCCTACGGCTCCCTCACGGGCCCCTCAAGAGCCCCGGGTGATATGCACAACACCGGGCGTCTGCCGTCCGGGGGCCATTTGAAATGAATATTGCTCGTGCGGACCCCACACGGCGGCATCTCAAAATGTACAACGCAGCTGTAGATGCAGGAGGTGCTGATGTCAGAGGACACATAGTTCAGTGCACCGCACGGCACCCGGCCGGTCGCCTTGAGGACCCCAGCTGGGCTCCGACGGGCAATTTCCGGGAGCCATGGGTGCACCTGCTCATCGGAAGGAGCCCGTAAGCTTACCGGCCGGCATTTCACTCGGAATTTCACTCGGAACATTCACTTACCGGCATTTCACTCGACCAATTTTCACCGGGCGCCGCCGAATATGTGACCACACATGGCGTAGAAATGAAAATCTGAAGGTTCCCGTACGGTCTCTAAATCCACGGCAAGCCGCCGGGTAGGGAAAATCGTACGGGGCCCGGTTTATAACATAGACATTACACGTTTTTTTTTTTTTTAATTGTGTTTTAACAGGAATTTGTGCAGACGTTGATAGGCAATCAATCTGTCTGGTTTGGGCTCACTGATCTCGAAGAGAACTGCGACTACAAGTGGATTGATGGGTCTTCGCTTAACCATACGTAAGGACAGTGTTCACCTCTTTAAAAATACCTCACCAATGTCTTGTTTACCCAAAGTAGCCCCGTCAGAATTTAAAAAATTGTCCCGAAGGCCCGGGCCCTGCAATCATAATTGTTTGTATAGTCTTAGCTGCTAGTTTTGTAAATATTGATGGGGTAACTGGGCACCCCAGGCCTACTTAGCACTTTGTTCATTATTGAAAATATATTAATCGTATGTGTAATGTGTGCATATACATGTACACCTCTCTCTCTCTCTCTCTCTCTGCCTCTCTCTCTTCATCTGTCTCTATCTCTGTGGCTCTCTCTCTCTCTCTCTCCTCATCTGTCTGCCTCTCTCTCTCTCTCTCTCTCACTCTCTGCCTTTCACTCTCTCCGAGTTCTCTCTTCATACTCTAATTTTCTTTTAAAGATTTACCGCATGGAATGCCAGTGCTGCGTCTTTATGTCATGCTAACAGCCACTGCGTCCAACTAATAGCGCATGGCAGATGGCAGGAACACAACTGTTCTTCCCCGAGTTCGTTTGTGTGTCAACACTCAGGTATGTATCTTCTTTTTGTATTTATAAAGTGGGTATATATCGTAGCAGATCCTATCTATGAAATAAAGCAATTTTTAAAATGGATTCCGTAAAGGCATAACAAAATGATATTTACTTGAAATATAAATTTGATATAAATGTAACAACCACCTGATTAATTTTTTTTAAAGTAAAAACCGGGGGCTGAGTCGGTAATGTTCCTTTAGCGCCAAGATTGACACAACATTTGATATAAATGTGACAACCACCTGATTAATTTTTTGTTAAAGTAAAAACCGGGGGCTGAGTCGGTAATGTTCCTTTAGCGCTAAGATTGACACAAAATTAACGTTTAGCCTACTTCCCAGAAAAAATTACCCGAATACAATAATTGTTGACATTGTGTGTGTGTGTGTGTGTGTGTATTGGGTTTTTACAGACGGGTATCAATCAGATATGATTATTTACGTCTGGGAACCGACCTTTAAACGTCACCATCCGAAAGACGTGACTCAGTTTCGAACCTGCGTCCTCGGCTGAATCAGTTTGTAACTTCCACTTTTAGCTGGATTACAGGCGCACGCCACAACGCCTAGTTTAAATTGAATGTAATTGGTGTTTTTATATCATGTTCTATAGTTTTACTGATTTTTTACACGGAGGATGTGATATAATTACGGAACAGCAAGAGTACGTGACCCCATGTCTCAAAATGAACTGCCTAACGTCAGTAACGTGCCCCCAATACACACATAAAATAGATGAATGTACTTGTTCAGAATCTTATTCTAATCAAGAGAAAGTTCCCAATCAATGAACATTGAAGTGGATCTGCGTCACAGACAGACTGCGATGTCCCACCAGGCCTATTGTGCTACACTATGTGAGATGTTCATTAAATAATGAATCCAAGGTTTGACTTTGTCGTGAAATAATTTATTATTTTAAAGTCTTTTTGTTTATTTTAATAATTCCTGAAGTTTGTTTGAGAACAGAGAAAGACAATCCATTCTTCATAACACAGGGTAATTCCCAGCATAATTCCCCACTGCTCCTTGTAAAAAGAGAACGTATAAAATAAATAATAATAATAACGTTTTATTTACCAAGGGTAGCCACTTCAGTTATGAAAACTGCTCTCCCAGCGGGCCCTGCATAACATAACATGTTACTATTACCCTTCTCCAATCTAATATGCTGAGCGCCTAGCTAGAAGGCAGAAGGTCATATTGTTATAAGTATTTGGTATGACTCGGCCGGGGATCGAACCCACGACCTCCCGTTCGTGAGGCGGACGCTCTAACCATTGAGCCACCATGCCACCGTATAATTGTGTAGTTTCAGACATGGTACTTTGCCTGGGCTTGGGGCGATATAATAATAAAAGACAGATTGAACACAATCATAACATCACACAAACATGTTTTGAGGCTTTTTAATGACTTCTTTAACCCAGACATGAACTAATACGACTTTTTATAGAGACACAGTTTCATTTTGAACACTTACCTTGCATCACAAAATTATCCCGTAAAACAATAACCCCACAACCAAATTTGTCAAATTTGGTATTATTTTGCATGTGAAAAGATCCCACTTCCGATGCTTCCGGTGAATTTGACCCCACTTAATGAAGTATGCAATCCCCCCCCCCCCTTTTTTTTGGGGGGGGGCGCGGTTTGGGGCGGAGTAACCTGTGTAACTAATTCATCTCGGCCTATTTATTTTCTTTGAATACAAAGATTTCCACAGAGTTATTAAACGACCAGCCGATGTCTACCTGTGGGTTTCCAATCCGTTTGCTCCTGTCTCTGATCTCAAAGTCCTGGTAATTACGCGCCAACAGCAGGAGAGGATCGCTTGCAAACATGTCACCTACGACACGAGAGATGCGCTCACCCAACACATCTCGAGTAGTATCGTGTCACTATCGATACCCTCATCGTCTGCCGTCCACGAATTGCTGTTAGATCCGAATTCCAACTACCACGCAGCCGGTAAAATTGTTTGCGGAATTTCATCGGAGTTTGATGAGCACACAACCACCGTTTCAGCATTTCATCTTGTACCTGGCAGTATGTGGCTCTCTCTCATTCTGTATATCTCTCTAAAATAAAAATAAATAAGATAATATAAATAAAAGAAGGGGAATCACGGAATGATAGTATTTTCATTGATAGTGGATATAACCTTATAACCCGGTCACACCACCAAACCGACTCCATACCGACGTTTAGTTTACAAGAGATGGAATTAAAAGATATAATAAAGGAATTTATAAAAGGTCATTTGAAGGAATCGATTAACATTTACAAGTGAGAGATTTATAGATGGGGGCTTTACGTGTCACGTCTGAGCTTGTATTGATGTAATGTGAATGAGATGTTTTTAAAAATAAATTTGGGGGGCATTGGGCCATTGTGCTGGTAACATTTTAAAGGTGCCTGTGAAGCAGTCGATACTGATTTTGTTTTTACGTGCTTGAGTTAAGGAGTCCTACAGGGTGTCCGAAATTCTTGCACCTTCTTTTATGCTGTTCTTGAAAATTGATTTCTCGAAAGAAAAGCCCATATGCTCCGCGGTTGTTCGTAACCATACCTCACCCAGTATAATGTCGGAATACTCACTCTCCCTTGTGTTCGTTGTACACGAGCATCAGAAAATATCGCATGCGCCAATCATTAAACGCGATTGTTAGCACTGATTATCACTAACATATTGATCGTGGTGTCTGTATAGTTTTACCATCTGCAATATTGTGTTCTATGTATTTTAAATGTGTTTGTAAATTTAGACCATGGGTAAATAAATTGATAAATGTTGATAGCCTTATTACCTACGCCCTTCAAGTCTGAAGAAAAAATGGCGCATGCGCTAATTAATCAATACGCTAGTTTGTAGAGTTCATATCGTATTCACGTTGTGTTTGGTTAATTTTCAGGTGGTGAGTCAAAAACTGCGCTAGTCGTGGACGCAGTCTTACGTTAGCAAATAGGGACGTTTCGATTTGCACATCGACATAGTGGACTGCGACGTCGACGTACAAATCGAAAAGTCCCTAATGACGCCTCATGTGCAACGGCCAACGGGCATCATCAGCAAGCACGCGCTCCAATTTAATATGTTTATGGTTGTTTCATCATTTCCTCAGGAGACGCGCAACCGAATTTAGGGCGATTTACAGTGACGGCCTACCCAGGGACAGAAGTTCGTCTGGGAATGAATAAAGTCAGGCGTCTTGATGGTTTACGTTTGCTAATTCTTGCATGGACTTTCTACATGTCGAGTAATACTAATGACAGAGGTGATATATTTTCGCCTTTTTTGGGCGACACAGCTCACGTTGAAACGTCTACTGGCGAGAAGCACGAGGGAACCTACGTCGCGGGGATTTATGATACGGACAACTGTCGCACATTCGGATTCAACGGCAGTGTTATTCAACTAATAGTTCCTGGTGAGTTTTGTTTCTCGTTGTTTATTGACATGAATGTGTTGGCTGATGCCAGTTATAGACCCGAGGGGCATTGCAATGGAGGGGTGGGGGAGGGGCAAGACCCCAATACTTAACCATCCAGGGGGGTGTTTCACAAAGATCCTAAGTAGAACTTAACTCTAAGTTGGACTTAAAAATTATGGAAAGCCATTAGCATCCTTGAAAACATTTTGTAAAAGTTACTTTAAAAGACATAAAATGTTGATTCAAATCATTCATATTTTCTATTATCATGGGGGATATCATGTTCTTGATGTGGAATTTATAAAAAGTCTAAAATACTTGAATTTCTGCTTTTGAATATATTTTATTTAAAGGCTCCAATGGCTGTCCATAATTTTTAAGTCCAACTTAGTGTTAGGTTCTACTTAGGATCTTTGTGAAACACCCCCCAGGCATATCTATGAAACATTTCTTTGTAACACGGTCGCAACTAATTACGAAAAGAAATCAACCTATTAAGGCAATTTCAGTAGCCTTGCTACATTACTATAAAACTATATATACTCATATCCGTACAAGTATTTTTTCAAGCCGATGATAGGCTCCTGGGAGCTTCCTTAAAGGGCCACTCTAACCCAATGAACATAGCCTTTCAAAACATAAATACACCTCTACTTATTAATATTCCAGCCTCTGATTTTTCATAAAATCTCTAAAATGACCAAAAAATTATAATAGCCATCCATTTTTCAAAGTTCTCACGCTTGCTAGGCTACGCCCCTCGAAAAAATGTAATACGGTCACTTGGCTTGATGACACATTTGACGTCATTGCGGGCATGTCCGATTTGATAATTTCATAATAAGAAAAGACAAAATTGCCAGAAACGTACTAGGATTTTCAAGTGCATATTATTTTTCAGATAAATGTCTTTCTTTTTTTTTCTTCAATCATTATCATAGTTTGCCTTTTTTAAAGACATTTTAATGCCTAAATTCGGAGAATCACCGGAGAGGCGCCTGCAGTGACGTCAAATGCGTCATCACCGCCACTGGGTTTTTTCTGCTCGTTCTGAGTCGTCATTTTTAAAGCTAGATTCCAGAATTATCGATGATTTATAAGAAAAATCATTGTCATGTTCGGAATCTCCGTCAAAAATTATTTTACATATCTTGTTTTCATTTTTCAGCCCGTTTTGGTTAGAGTGGCCCTTTAAAGGGACTTGGTAACATAGTTCAGATGAGTAAAAAAAATGGTGCTAAGGTAGTGTCTTCAATGCTATAGATGAAAGTTTGGAGTGAAAACAGATCATTATTAATGGTAACAATTTGAAAAAACTGATCTGATCGATTTCTTAATTCTCCCAACTACAATTTGATTACATTTTAGGTGAACGTAAATCTTCGCAAAGCAATGAATTGGCTCTTTATACTATTCCAGACATTCAAGCATTGAAATATCTTAGTGATTTGAGAATTTTGGTCATTTTTTTTGCGTGTTAGAGGGTTTTTTGTAGAAGGAATATATTAAAGTTACATTTCATACAAAAATTACCCATTTTTTCAGGCCCGGGGGGGGGGGGGGGGGGGGGGGGTTAAGAGGACACCTTTTTTTCCTTTTTTTAGGTCACGAAATTTTTAAATATGACATTTTGCTCCGTCGGGGAGGGGGGGGGGTAAGGTCACCTTCTTAGGTCAGACATTGGCATTTTTTTTTTTTTAATAATTTTTTTTTCATAAAAAAAAATGGTCGGGGGTGCCGGGGCACGTCCCTGTTTTTCAGTAAATTTGGGGCGAATTTAGGGCTGATTTTAACATGTTTGGGGGGGGGCCGGGGGGCACGTGCCCCCTGTGCCCCCCCCCCCCCCTGATCCGCCACTGTTGACATCTTGGTGGAGAGTAGCAAAGGTGGACTAATGTATCACCATAGAATATACGTTGCGGGTTGGGATTTATCGAACCTTCCACCGCAAAGATTACTTCTTGTAAGGGGAGTTCGCTCGATCCCCTAGGGCCACTAGGTTTTACGGCCCTTACCTCTCTTTCCCTACAGACTGCCCTCCAGGAAGATGGGGTCCTCCAACGTGTCTAGGTATCTGTGATCCCTGCTACAATGGAGGGATCTGTCATGATCTTTCTGGATCGTGCATCTGTCCACCTGGATTCACCGGAGACAATTGTCTGACAGGTAGAGAATAGTAAATTTTACTTTGCCCGAGAACAGATAAAGTTGGATTCCATTAACTAAGGCAGGGTATTTTACCCACATCGCTACCACTGCTGTAGTGTAAGCGAACAGAAAGCGAACATCGAGCAATTTCCGTTTATTGTACCCAAGCATCATCACGAGCGTATCATGTAGTTGGTGATGCATTCTGGGACGTGGCTGTCGACACATCGGGGTATTGTGAGCAGCAGATGACAGTATACGTAGATCTGAAGCAGTGTCAGTCAAATACTCTACCTCTAAGCCATTGCTTCGGGAACCAGATGATACCTTTACTCAGTCTATGAAAATGATTAAATTCAGTAACTGAGTAATAACAGATAAAAAAAAAAAACTACTGAAGTTCTGTTTTTTTTAATCTGTAATATTCAACGCTCAACAAAATATCCACTGAACACAACATTATGTATAACCAACTACTTTTTCCTGGTTGTTCACGTCATGGCATTTCACTGTTGGATAATATTTCTTCGCCCATCTGGATGGTCCTACTTTTTTTTTTTAATACGGTCTTGATCCTCCCATCACAAATTTGTAAAATAGTGATTCATTAAACGTCCTTTAAACAATAATTTCCTCTCTTTTTTATATGAAGCTTGTGGCAGGCATCGGTTCGGTTCAGATTGTGACATCGCATGTGGCCTTGACCAGGAGTTGAACATTTCTTGTGCAGGAAGCCAGATCTGTCGCCCCGATCCTTATGGCTGCAACTGCATGTCGGGGTACACTGGAAAATGTGTCCGGAGTGAGTCTCAATCATGCTTACATTAGCCCTTTCCCGAGAGGGTTAGATACTATTTTCAAGTCTTTAAATTACCCATTGTCGGAAAATACTAAACATGAACGTGTTGGTTACCATGAGAGGGCCACGCCCAAAAGGAACGTGTAAGCCAGCTAAAATGTGTAAATTTGTTAAAATCGAGCCAATGTTTCACATTAAAAAAAGAACAGGATCAATGTTCATAAAGCCTTACTATGCCAAGTTTTTGTACTAAGTAAATAAAACATTTGGTTGACGAAAACTAGCTTGGTAAGAACTATGTCTAGGTCAGCGTTTCTTGACAGGGATGCCGCAAGGGAAATTAAGTTATATTGAAAATAAACTTTGGAATGACGTCAGTATAATTATCGTGAAAATAATTATTAGAAGAAAAAAAATAGTTAAAAAAAGAATAAAGCATCGTTTTCCTCGATCGCAGAGAACTGCCCGAATACCTACATAGGCAACATAGTAACGAGATTCCCGAATATTATTATGTTCAGGAATGTTTTTTTGTTATAACTTGGCCATACAATTATTTGAAATGTCATCCTTTTCATGTGTTCGTATACAGACAGCTATTTTAATAAAACCGTGTGTGCGTAGCCCTTGACGAGTGCCTGAGTGAAGAAAAATAAATCTGTGATGAATTTAGAATTGGGGTGACCGAAACATTTTATTTCTTAAAAGGATACCGTTACTATAAAAAGGGCTGAAAACGCTGGTCCAGATGAATACTGCGTATTTGGGCTTTCTCATACCGACATAATAACCTCTGTATATTTCGTTTCCATTATTAAGGTTTTTGCGATGGATATTCTTTTAGAACATAATGTTGCCACTCTCTAATTAGAGCTGCGTAACGTACCTTGCGAAAGGTATGTCAGCCAATATTTCAGAGACTTTAGATAAGGCGGCAAGAAATTTTTCAGTCTGAAATATAGCATGGACCGCTGAGCATCAAACAAAAGTATTACAAAATTGTTCTTGTTATTTTTACTTGCTATATTTGATGAACTTCACCAAATGAGGACTACCCCGTCCCTATCTTGCTACATTGGAAAAGGTAACCCAGGAGAGCGAATGAATATAGTTGCCCATTCCATATGTTTCTTTATAGCCTGCGAAGCTGGTCGGTACGGCGTGGACTGTCTTCAGACTTGCCACTGCTCAGGAGGGTCAGCCTGTGATGTCTTCAGCGGTGCATGTCCGGGGGAATGTGAAAACGGCTGGTCTGGTCCAAGCTGTCAAGGTATGAGCATACAGAACATTTAAGTAAGCAAGTCTACCTCAAGTGGTCGTCATGCTCTGAAGTAAATGAGAAAAAACGCGCTAATTTGGCATTCTGGATATGTATGCCTCAGTGTCGTAGGGTTATGGTCATGATTGGCATTGAGCTTTGTTAAGATATGACGGGGCAAAACCGCGGTGATTTTGTTTTTGTATTATGCAGTACATGTTATAATCGAACGCGGAGACTGACTGAATCGGTCTAGTGGGTCGTCGGTCATTTGGGCTCTACGGGGATATATCAGTTTAATTTTAGTTTTATCCATGAATGTACTTAAGTCCAATGGTGTCGATTTGTATGCGTGGTTGGGGGGGGGGGGGGGATGGTATGTGCCAAAATATTTTCGGCAATGGATCAAAGCAACCAAGATGTAGAAGCGTGTGGCAGGTTGCACCCCTCCCCAAGCGCGTAGCCAGGATTTCTTTTAAGGGGGGCGGTAGTAAGCACGCGAAGCGCGCTCCTTAGGGGTTGGGTGCAGGAAGGGGGAGTTTCCCCCGCACATAGCGCGGAAGCTTTGCCGTTTTATTAAATTATTAGAAAAAGAAGACGATTCGTTGGACCGTTCTCGACTCTATCCTTGTTTGAATCAAGTTCCCCCTGCCTCCGCGCGTAGCGCGGAAGCTCTGACGTTTCATTAGATTATTAAAGAAAGAAAACGAATCGATGTACCATTCTCGACTCTTAATCCTTGTCTAAATTCAGTTCCCTCCCCCCCCCCCTTCCCGCGCGAAGCGCGGAAGCTTTGACTTTTCATTAAATTATTAGAGAAAGAAGACGATTCGTTGTACCGTTCTCGACTCTAAATCCTTAATGTTTGAATCAAGTTCCTCTTCACCGCGCATAGCGCGGAAGCTCTGACGTTTCATTAGATTATTAAAGAAAGAAGAAGATTGTACCATTATCAACTCTTAATCCTTGTCTGAAATCAGTTCGCCCCCCGCGAAGCGCGGAAGCTTTGACGCGTTTCATTACATTATTAGAGAAAGAAGACGATCGATTCGTACGTTGTACCGTTCTCGACTCTAAATCCTTGTCTGAATTCAGTTTTCCCCCTCCCGCGCGAAGTGCGGAAGCTTTGACGTTTCATTAGATAATTAAAGCAAGAAAACGATTCGTTGTACGATTCTCCACTCTTAATCCTTGTCTGAATTCAGTTTCCTTTCCTCCGCGCGTAGCGCGGAAGCTCTGACGTTTCATTAGAATATTAAAGAAAGAAGACGATTCGATGTACCATTCTCGACTCTTAATCCTTGTCTGAATTTAGTTTTCCCCCTCCCGCGCGAAGCACGGAAGCTTTGACGTTCATTAGATTATTTAAGAAAGAAAACGATTCGTTGTACCATTCTCGACTCTTAATCCTTGTCCTAATGCAGTCCCCCCCCCCCCCTCCCGCGCGAAGCGCGGAAGCTTTAACGTTTCTTTAAACTATTAGAGAAAGAAGACGATTCGTTGTACCGTTCTCGACTCTAAATCCTTGTCTGAATTCAGTTTCCCGGCTCCTGTCACAGAGTTCATCTATGTTTGTCTGATGTGCATTGCAGATTGCTACTTTTACGCTTCGTGCTTAACATTTAGCTTGTTGCTTTTTAACGCTGCATCTTTGCATTTGCCGCATTGCATTTCAATGATGCTGTTGATTGAACAAATTGAATAAATTCATCAATTCCTGATGAAGCCGTATTGAGCGAGAATTCAAATGTCTCACATACGGTTGTCTCATTTACTTCGTATATATGTATGTATTTTGAAAATGAGATAGCAAAATATGTATATTGATGGTCATCTTGCGAGTAATAACCATTAACTACTCTCATCGGGCTCTCATCATTAATTTTTCTCTTGATTTTTTTTTATGGTGAATTATTGGGGGGGGGGGTGATTGTACAGGCCACCCCCCCCTGAAATATTGGGGGGGGGGGATATATCCCCCCCCCCCCATTCCCCAGGGATCGACACCCATGCTTAAGTCATTTAATCTCTGATCAACAGCTTCCTTCTATTTTCCATCTTCCCTTCTTTCTCCTCATTCGCAAAGTTCCTGAAACTTGCCCTGAAGGGTTTTACGGCGAGCACTGCAGTAAGGTATGTCACTGTCTTAGCGTATCCTGTGATCAGCTAACCGGTTACTGCGTCGATGTGGACGATGCTTGCGCTAATGGGTATGTGACGGATCCCTCGAGGGACACGTACTGCGATGTTTGTGAGTTAAAACCTTAATATTTTTTTTAACAAATCCTATTGTAGAAATATGTTTGTCGCCAAAGAGGCGTCACTTCGATTGCTCCATAACCTGCGTCTGTCAATTAATTAAGCCTGTAAAGGCAACTGTCCATTATTATAACAGCAATTGAAAACAATATTTTCACCACCCAGTGACGTACCATTGCGTCAGTACAGCGGACATTCATGTGGAGTACGAAAGGTGCTAACTCGCCTTCATGTATATTTACGATAATTAAGACAATTCGGTGATAAATCGGACGAATGAGTGAATTGCATTCTGGACATTTTGAAGGCAGTCTCATATCATGATCTGTCGTGACAAGAGTATGTCCTTAGATTAATTACAATGTGCCATGTGAAGTATTAATGATTCAGACCGATGTAGGATATACCGTTTGTCAAACTTTAGTTGATCTTGCAGTTTATAAGTATCTATTGTAGCACATGGCGACGGTCCACGATGCTCGACAGGCATTCTGACAATTCTTTTGAGGGTCCATTATACCGATAGCCAACAAGACCGATCATGTTTTCTAGCCAACTTCAATAGGGCTGACAAGGCCGAAAGTCCACATCATGGTTTATAGCCACTTTCCAGATGGTTTACAAGACCGACAGCACAATAGACCGACCATGCAACTTTTCGCCAATTTCCAGAGGGTCCACTAGACCGAAGGACCACGAGACAAACATTTTGTGTCCGTATCGTCGTTTAGTTTGTAGGCACAAACCCTTTGCAGCCGATGTGCGTCTGTACCGTGACACTAGGCTGACAACGTCCTGCACATGTTCTGCACTTTAGTTTCGCTGGACTCAGCCAGAGACCTAGGCTCTGCTCAAAACTTTAGGGATTGTGGTAAAATGTCAAATTAGAGCCTGTGCTTGAAAACTAGATGTCGGTCCCGAAGGCGGTCGGTCTCCTGGACCTTTTTGAAATGTTGGTCTCATGGGCTGTCGTTCTCATGGGCTATCGGTCTCATGGGTTATGTGTGTATACTGAGACGACCCTGTTACATACTTTCGCAATGACTGCATAACTTTTTTTGGTACACCCCGCCGTCCATCTTACAGAAACCCATGCCCCATGTTCAATTGTTATTAACTTACATTGCTCGAGTTTGCCTAATGACTTTACTGTTCATATGCCTCATAAATAATCCCTCTGCACCACATTGTATTTGTAATGGGACGGATGTACTAAATGCTTCAAGATTATTTCAACTATTCAACTGCCATATTAATCTACCCGATATTAGAAGGGAAGTCAGGAAGCTAATCTAGATAGGAAATGTTGGCAAAGCCATTGCGCAGTGCAAAGCAATTGTTTCGTCAATTGGTGCCTATTGTTTTGTGCAAAATTGCACGTGTAGAAATCAAGCGATCGCGCAGAAAAGTGAAGTAAGCAACCGGATTATTAAGGCTGACGAATTCTTAGTCGATTCCAGGGGCGGCCGAGCGACTTCCAAAGTGGGGGGGGGGGCACCAACAAAAAAGGGCACTTTCTGGAAAAAAGGGGCACCTACAGTGGGAAATCTCAAAGCGAAAATATTTTAAAAAATAGACATTGGTATATACCCCTACATTGTGATTAAATTATCAGGGATGATTTCAATATTTGTTTCTCTTCATACATCATACAAGATATCGCTTAAGCATCATACTTTACAGTTGGGTGTGATGTCTGAATATGCATTTACGAGCGAGCGAAGCGAGCGAGAAAAAATTTAGAGATCTGTGAGGTCGCAGTGCGAAAAATTACATCTTATAAAGAGGAAAAAAAAGCCAATCGTGATGGGGTTATAAGCACATTCTCATAACGGAAGACTGAAAAGACCTTTGATAAGTAACATAATTATATCATCGTTAAATGCGAGCGAGCGAACTTTGGGGAAATTGCTCTTAGTCGCTTTAAATAAGGGGCACGTTTAATGATTACATGAAAAGGGGACAATTATCGAAAGGGATAAGACACTTATTAGAAAAGAAAAGGAGCACGTGTCAAAATACAAAGGATAATTATAAGAGGTGAAAATTAGGCATTTTTTTCACCTGAAAAGAGGCACTCACCAGTGATGAAAAAGAGGCGTTTACGAAAATGGGAAATAGGCATTTGTTGACGGAAAAGGGGCATCCATCAGATTTTGATAGGGGCATTTATAAGAGGTGAAAAGGGGATAGGTCCCTTATTAGAAAGGAAAAGGGGCACGTATCATTATTAATAGGGGAATTATCAGAGTTGAAAAGGGGCACTGACCTGATATGAAAAGGGGCACTTATGAAAATGTAAAAGGGGCACTTATAATAAAGGAAAATGTGCATTTGTTGAATGAAAAGGAGGCACCGTTCAGATTTTTAAAAGGGGTAGTTATGAGAAGGGGAAGGAGCTCTTTCTTTTTAATGGGAGCACTTATCGTTAGGAAAAGGGGCACTTATTAGAAAGGGAAAGGGGTAGTTATGAGAAGGGGAAGGAGCTCTCTCTTTTTAATGGGGGCACTTATCATAAGGAAAAGGAGCACTTATTAGAAAATAAGAGGGGCACATGTTAAAATGAAAGGTGCGCTCATCCGAGTTTAAAAAAGGGGTTGTTATTAAAAGGAGAAGGGGCACTTCTTACAAAGGAAAAAAGTGGAATTTGTCAAAGTAAAAGAAGCACCTCTCAGTTTTGAATAGGGCAATTATCAGAGGTGAAGGGGGCACTTATTAAAAGTGAAACGGGCACTTCTCGTACCTGAAAAGAGGCACTTACTAAAGATTAAAAAGGGCACTTATTCAAGATAATTTCAAGATTTATGAGAATGGAAAATGGACACTTATTGCAAAGGAAAATGGGAACATGTCGTAGGAAAAGGGGCACGTGTCAAAAATAAAAAGGGCACTCGTCAGAGGTGAAAAGGGGGAAGGGGCACTTTTACTAAGTAATAGGGGCACTTGTCAAAGTAAAAGGGGCACCTTTCCTATGTAAAAGGGGCACTTCTTACAAAATAAAAGGGGCACTTTTCCTATGTAAAAAGGGGCACTTTTGGGGTATCTGAAAAAGTGGGGGGGGGGGCACTGTGCCCCCCCTGCCCCCCCGGGAGAACCGCCTCTGGTCGATTCTATCAACCATTTCTGTCTTCCCGCTTTATGCAGATGTGGGTTGTTTTGACTCGTGTTCTAAGACATGCCGTTGTTCCGAAGGAGCCTCAGGTTGTAATTCTGTTACGGGCGGGTGTTTCTCTGGAACATGCCTCTCTGGATGGGACGGACCAGCCTGTCAGACGGGTAAGCTAGTACCATCGATGGGAACATTTCTCGTGAAATCTTCTGAGCTGAGGCCTACCTCTATATATTCTTGTTTATTTATTTATTTGATTTCCAGGAGCACAACTTAGAATTATATTGCATAGCTAGCGAAAGCATAAACAGATCATGACAATGACAACAATTAAAAAAAAGAACAACAACAACAACCAACGCTTGAACATCCTCATTGGTTGTTGTTTTAAAAAAGTAACCCCCCCCCCCCTCCTTCAACAAAAAATGCATACAGAATATTCCGAACTAAAGAATATAATGTGGCATGGGGGGAAAGAATCAGTCACATTGATCAACATTATTGTACTGTTACATTGTGATGAAATAAATATAATAATGAAAATATTGATGCCCAAGATGTGACCTGATATCTGCTTCTGCAGGTTTTAGGCTAAGGGCAGACATTGTATATTAGGAAAGATTTGGAGTTGGGGTTAAGGTTCAATAGTTTGGTTCTGGGTTGAAGTTAAGCGGACTAAACTTAATGAACATGATGAAATGTAAACAAATAATTATCATGTTATTAATGAACGATTACGAATTTCCATCAATGCCATGTCCGCTTTATTTTTTATTGCATTGTGCAGTCAGACAAACACCCACACACGGATGCACGCACACGTACCCACCTACACCATCATTCACGAACACATTGCAAATCAGCATAGTTCATACATGTAGGAAATTTGGTTTCTAGAAAACAATGGAAAAGTATGACGCAGTGTCGTTAAACTAAGAAAATATATCAAAGCATGGAGTTGAAGAAGAAAACAAAGGTTAAAGGCTTTTTATCCACAGAAATGTCATATTTTAATTCAAGATATCAGTGGCTTGAACAGACCTTGGGCTCGGGAGGGGAAATTATTACGGCTATTAAACGGTTAGGCATATGGGGTGCCACTAGAACAAAACAATATGCAGAAGATCACTTTTCGACTTCCGATTGGGAAATCTTAGTGAGAATGTGTCTTTCTGTCGTGCGTTTCCTAGACCATTATTAACCTAACTGCTTGGTAGGAAATCTCCCAAGAGGGGCAGACTGCATCTCTTGCCCCTTATTCGAATACGCTAATGCAAATTCTTACATTAATTTGTGTCCTGTAGTCGTGGATGATGGATCGACCACTACTGTGACCGAGGCCTCTGAACCGGACGTCACGGGGAGAAGCTTGAGAAGCGCCTGGTCTGGTGGGAGCGCGTTGTGGGCGCTCTTAGGGATCACACTTGTCTGTCTCGCTGTGTGTCTTGGTGTATTATTCGGCATGAGGTACGTAATGTAGGACTTGAGCCCCGGTCTCATAAACAGTTCCGATTGATTCAGTCTATTGCAACTTGATACCAATCGCAACTCTGTACCAAAGAGTTAGGAGTTTGTGAGTTTGTGATTGAATGAAGGACTTGCGATCAATCAAAATCAGTCGCAACTCGCTATTGACACATTGCCCTGGATTGCAAGATCAGGCCTACTTAAAAAAAAATACGAACTGAACACGACTTTCATACAAGTTTTCCTAATCCAACTTGAAGAGCTCTACCAAATTGCTCTATAATGTTGTAATTATTGCTCTAGATTTATATGTCACCAGATTCAGTTTTTGCCTACTTATGGGTTATGTTACGTTATCCAGCATCATAAACCTGATATTACATTGCCTTTCAAAATGATAAATATAATGCAGATCAGTCAAAACGTGAAATCAGGAAGTGACCTGACAATATTATTAGTATTATGTAGTTTTTTTGTTGAAGAATTGAATTTGAGGATTATTCTCCTCACTAGGGTTTACGGCAGAGTTTCATCGAAACCACCACAGACGGTTAGGTCATCGATGTCTTCACCCGCGGGACCAATGTCACCTTCCCCTGATGATCACGTACATAAAAACCCGGCGTTCTCTGCCGTCGTAGACCCTCCCGATAACACCTACCAACCGCTCATCAAGGGCCCCAGCGTGGCGGGGACCAATATCGCAATGGCGTCTTCAAGTAACGAGTACGTTGACGAGAACCGGTCTCACTCTGTCGGGTTCGGTACACCCGACGACGCATATCAGGCTCTCTACAAGGGCCCCAGTTCATCGGGGAGCAAGACGCTAAAGATAGAAGATTCGTACGATTATGTGTCGCCAAAAGAGGTCTCCGGTAGTTCCAAGACCAGGGTCCCAGAGAGCAGGGATCCGAACGAGTATGAAATGCCCATCAGTACATCTGACGGTGTTTACCAGAACAGTAGCTTCAAAGTACTGTTACAATTTCCAAACTAAATACAGCTCGGATCGATTTGATTTGATTCTTCAGGAATACTTGCATTGAAAACATGAAATACAGGCATGATAGAGTTTAAAAATTCTTGACAAAATAACAAGTAAAAGCTGATAATAAACTTGTTTTCTTTCATGCGTTATCTTGTTAAAGAAAATGAGTTCTGGTTTAGGCGAACAACAATTTGTCATTCTCATATCGTAGTAGGAAATATTTTATAAACAGGATTATCCTTTAATGCCCCAATATTTAAATTATGACTAATAAGAGCTGAAGAGTTTGAACAAAGCTTTCATACCATAAGCATGTAAATTACCATTTATGCATAACATGTGATTTTCAAAAAAAAATTAAGTCAATTTATTACCATTTTATCATTTCAAACTTATTGTGTATCTCCGTTCATTTACTTCATTGGGAACCTTTTCCAAATTACCTCTAGACATTTTTTTCACAAATTAATCACATTAACATAACCCATCTTTATCTTCGACTTAAAAATTGATTTGACATGGTGTCTTCATGTTGTGTTGTGTGATAGGACCTATCGTTATGGAAACATCCATTTAGCGATTTAGTGTATGGATATGACCTACTTTTAACTCATTTTGAAACTATGTACATGTAGTTTAAATAGTATGGACATTTTATCTAGCGTTCCTGAGGGTGGTTCTCAAGTCGGGAGGAAAGACGCGATGGTCACAGTGAAAGAGCCCATATTTTTCATGCAAGTTAGCTTGGGAATGTTCTAAGTAACGTATACATATAATTATGGTATGCATATATCTTCTTGTTTGGTCAAATACTCTCAACATTGTTACGTAGTTTCTTTTTGAATAATGGGTTGTGATTTGTGTGGTTATGATTTAGGTGGCTTTGTGGTAAGGTTCAATAATGATAGTGTAAAGAACTCACACTAATTTGCGAGTTCCTTTGAAAGTGAGATGGAGAAAGTCAAAGGAGAAAACTAAGACGTTAAAGGGAACCAAAACCTTCAAACTAAGTTACTTTTATTGTAAAGTTTAAGATATTTGAATAAAATTAGTGAAAATTTGAACAAAATCGGGCAAGGAATAAGGAAGTTAAAGCTTTTTTAAATGACTTGTCACTAGAGGGCGATATTCAATTTGATGACATCATATGTGGACAACTCCAATGCCTTTTGTTCATCAAATGTCATGTTTTTCCTTCTTTCTTGTGATTGAGATAATCTACTCCCCTGAAAGCAAGGTATAGAATGCAAAATGATATTCTACTTCACATGTTATGAAGTCGGATCAAGAACACAAATAAATACGAAGAAAACGAAATAATTGTATATATATCGTTTTTGTACATGTGATTCCATAATGCAGAATGGGAATGGTAGATAAACTTAACATTGCTATTTGAACATTTTATAAATGTAGATCAACTGTGAAAATAGATTTGGCTCTGAATGTACAAGAATTCTGAAATATTGTAATAAAATGAACAAGTTACTGAAACTGAACTACATATTTTGTTATTATCTTGAATGTAGTATGGATTAATCGTGCAGGCTCATATAACGTGACTTAAAAAGTCTGAATTGATGAAAGATCTGAACAACAACCATGCCAACTGTAACAGTTGATGTATTTTGTTCTTCGGAGGGGGAAATGGAGGTATTTACAATTTGTTTCACAAAGCCCCCTTCCCCTGCCCTATTTACGAAATCTGAAATAAAACATCGAAATCAGATATTAATTAGCCATGAATTGAACAAGATATTTTCATAAATTTGTTTGCAAAGATTATGGTTTTGTTATGCAAATAATGAAACAGTTGTATTAAACACGTAGTTATTTCAACTCATTTCTAAATTATGTATGATTGTTGCCTTAGCGGTTGGAGTAATACAATCGATAAAGGGTTAGAGGCGATGAATTACAAAATATAAATGCTTTATTCAAAAGCTCAACAGTTTTTATTTAAATCGGCACAATATCCGAAAGTACATCGCTGATTTCCTCCCTTTTCAGTGAAAATATTACACTGAGCTCAATGCATACACGCTGGACCTTTGTGTAGCGAGAAAAAGAATCGCTGCGTTTTTTATATCTGAACTGGCCTTAAAGGGACTTCGTAATATATTGTTTAGATGAGAGAAAGTGGTGCTAAGGTAGTGACTTCAGTGCTAGATGTATAATTAAAGATAATCTGAAAATTTGAGTGAAAACGGATCATTATTAATGATAGAAATTGGGAAAAACTGATCTGATCGATTCCTTAACCCTAATAAGGCCTGGGGGTCATTATGCCCCCCCCCCCCCCTCCTCCACAATTTTTCTGATTGTTCGGGAACGCATATGGATGGCACCCCGCCGCTCGCTGACTTTTTTCTTTCGAGTCTTCTGCATCTTCGAAAAAAAGATTGAAAATCGGACCTATAGTTAGAAGGTCACGTGATCTTTTGTTTTCGCATGTCAGCCCGAAAATCGCTCATTTTCGTTCATATGGAAATACCATTTTTCGGAGATCGGCCGTACTAAGAACTCAAATAGCCCAGCCTTTTTACGGTTAATCCTCCCAACTAGAATTACAATTTAATTACATTGTAGGTGAATGTTAATCGTATTAATGCAATAAATTGGCTCTACATACCATTCCAAACATTTAAGTGTTGACAGATTTTTAATAGACTGTTTTATGTCTTAGGAAAAACGGTTGGGAAAATTCAAAAATGGTTGGGAGAATTGACTGTTAATCACTGTTAGAGGGTGTTGCACAGTGACCCCTTCAAAGAAAACCATAGATATCTTCGTGGTTTGAGAATTTGTTCAGGATTTTTTTCAAAGTAGAGGGTTAGTACAGTAAAAGGAATAGTAACATTTCATACAAAAATTAAGCCATTTTTTCATCAACCTTCAACAATGTTACCGGGTCACTTTAAAAGAGAGTGAAGGCAAAACAATAGTAATCATGCATTTGAAAAATATGATTTCAGTCGTTTGAAATCATTTAGAAAATTCCAGATATTGCTCATCTTTTTTTCCAATCCAATTTTATCACGTTCCTGCTGTAATCCATGGTTGCCTCCATATAATTTGTCCTCACTGGAGACCGTGACGTAAATGTGCTTTTATTTCAAATTATAGAAAATTAATATATTTCATATAATGGCAGTAGTAAAATAAATATCTCTATTAAAAGACGTGAGCTGATATATACATTTTCAAATTGGATGTCGTGCGTTCTCCTTAAAATCATAATGATGAAAACGTGAAATGGGACAGTTCGATGAAATACCTGTCAAGTGTATATACTTGCATTATGATTCTAGTAGGATACAAACAATAAAGAATTGAATTGGTGCTGAATTTGGCACCAAGGGCCCTAAGGCTGGCCCCTGGATGCTCATCTGACCGTAATTAAATACCTAAAACCCCTGAGCTTCCGGGGGCTCTGCCCCCTGGACCCCACTAAGGGCCCTAAGGCGGCCCCGGGATGCTCACCTGACCGTATTTAGATATTAAACTTCTAAGCTTCTGGGGGCTCTCCCCCCCCCCCCCTGGAACACGTCAATGGCCTTAAAGAGGGCCCCTGGATGCTCATGTAACCGTAATTAAATACCTAAAACCCCAGAGCTTCCGGGGGCTCAGCCCCTTGACCCCCTGCCGAGGCTCATGCCCTGGACCCCACGCCGATTTACGCTCTACCTGATCGTTAATACTCCACTTTGAAAAACGTTCCGCGGGACCTGCATGTTACGTGTAAGACTGGGGGTGATGCAGATTTTTCGTCTGCCCCCCCCCCTTCCGAACGTTTTTCTCATTTCGTCACTGCCCCTGGAAGGTGAGCCCCCTGGAATGTTTGCCCCCCCCCCCCCCAACAAAATGATGTACGGGCAGATGGACGGAGACACATTCGCGAACTCCTACTTTATGAGAACAGTGCGTGATTGGAATCAGCTTAAACCGGAGACTATCGCTCACACTGACCCTGTCTAATTCAAAATAGCCCTGACGCCCCCCCCCCCCCCCCCATCTAAAAATTAATCCACCTCAACCGCACCTCCAGTTAAAACTCAGACGAGTATTTTGGAGGCCCAACCAACCAAGTACCAAGTAATTATCATGTAGATATGAAAACAGGATACTTTCTCACTTTTGTCGAGTGAGGGCGCTAGCCAAGTTTTATTTTTGCTTATTGCAGTGCAACCCTGCCGCATTCGCAGGGAGTCTCACGCCACCACGCCTTCCTCCCGCTCTCCCGCCAACGATGTAGAATCTCCCGGTTTATGAAGAAAAACCTCCCGCCAAAAAAAAAATAGTGCTCCTTTGGCGGCCATTTTGAATATTTTTTATTTGTGTGCTTGACACTCGAACCAAAATTGATCTATAGACCATAACCTTTACTTTTACATCAACTTGAAATGAAAACTCAAAATAACACATGCAGGGCCCCCTACTATCGTGTGAGCTTTCATCGTTTTTTTCTTTTCGCTATTATCTCTTCTTTTGTCTTGACCGACCTTTTGCTTTTACTGATCCTCCACCTTTTCTGACCTCTCAACTTTATCTGGCCTCTCATCTCTATCAGACCTTTTTATCACCTATGTTACCGGCCTTCGCAGAAGGTTATATTTACTGGGACGATGAGGACAAAGATACAAACGCTCTTATGGTGGCACCTTGTAGGCTTGGAACTCATTTTTCGCCATTTTCTGAACATTTAGACTTAACTTTATCTAAATGTACTTGTACACCTTGTAGCTTTGTTTTACTATATATGACCTTTCGCCTTTATATCATCTTTTCCTTCTTTTTTTCTCAACCTTCACCGAATGTTACATATACTGGTACGACGTGGACAACTAGGCGTTGTGGCGTGCGCCTGTAATCCAGCTAAAAACCCAGGTCGAAAATCCCATAGAGACCAATAGAGACCATTAGACAAATTCTATTGGTCTCTAATGGTTTCTGTTGGAGTCTATTGGTTTCTGTTGGACCCATAGAATTGAATCCAATAGAGACCATTCAAACCATCAGAAACCAATAGAAACCAATAGCACCCATAGAAACCAATAGAAATAGAAACCAATGGGACCAATAGAAACCAATAGAACCAATATAAACCAATAAGACCAATAGAAACCAATAGGACCAATAGGACCAATAGGACCGATAGGACCAATAGGACCGATAGGACCAATAGAGTCCAATAGAAACTAATAGGACCAATAGGACCAATAGAAACCAATAGAAACCAACAGCTAAATCTATCTCATGCATATTCATGATTACTTTACACGTTCTCACAGAACAATACATTTATCATAATTTGTTAAGTAACTTTTGACAATGCACATCAATTTTGTGATTTTTATTTTCTTTAGGCAATTAATAACCAATGCATGTTACATTACATTCACGTTTTAGCGATAGATATATTGATTATAATGATTACTAACCAAGAAACAATTCATGTATGTTTATTATATAGAATAGTACAAGCCTTCATTTAATTAAAGGATACTCTTACACTCACTTCAAGTGATCTTTGTGATGGAGTTAATGCAACTGAGATTAGAATATACCTTTTTGGTGGACAGTTGTTAAAATCGATCTTTGATTTATCATTATTGATTTACCAATAGAAGCCATTGGACTATTGGTTTCATTAGGGAATTCAGAATATGGGACCATTAGAAACCCATAAAAAGATCTCTAATGGACCAACAGGAACCCATATAAAATATATAATGGACCAACAGAAACCCATCATAGAAGAAAATATCTAATGGACCAACAGAAACCCATAGAAGACGTGGGTGGATGTTGGTCCAATAGAAGCCTTCTGTTGGTCCATCAGCATTTTTTCTGTGGGTTTGTGTTGGTCCATTAGATATTTTCTATTGGTTTCTGTGGGTCCATCATTTCACTTTCCCTATTGAAACCAATAGACACCAATAGCTCTAATGGTTTCTGATGGTCCAATAGGCTATAGGATCCTATTGGAATTTCGACCTGGGAAGTGGAAGTTACAAACTGATTCAGCCGAGGACGCAGGTTCGAAACTGAGTCACGTCTTTCGGATGGTGACGTTTAAAGGTCGGTCCCAGACGTAAATAATCATATCTGATTGATACACGTCTGTAAAAACCCAATACACACACACACACACACACAAGAGCAACGAGAACCCGTACGGCGGGACCTGGCCTGCGAGAAAGTCATTTTTTCACCTTTAATCTTTTACCTGTATCAACATTTTCGCTTTCGACGTTTTTCTTCGACGTTTTTTTTTTACCTTTCGCCTTTCCTGACTTATCACTTTCAGCTGACATTTGCACTTGATCTGACCTTTAACTTTTATCTGACTTTTCTCCACCTCTTTCCTCAGCCTTCACCGAAGGTTCGATTTACTGGGATGATGAGGACAAGTCCAACAAGAACACGAAAAGCGGGACCTTGCCGGCTGGAAACTTCGATTCTAACACCGAATATCAGTTCTGTTGTCGCAGCGATGGTGTGACTGACCGGGCCATCTTCCTACCCACCGATGATAACTTTTACCTCTTCTCACAGTTCGAGAATTGCCAGCAGGTGGGTTTTGAACAAATATAAAAAGTTATCTCACAAAAATGTATCTCTTTAAATGCTACAGAAAGCACACCCCCCCCCCCCCCCACTGTTTTCGTTGTAGTAAAATGTTATTTTCGTAATTCTTGTTGTTCTATCTCCTTTTCTCCTTCTTCTTATGATTATGATTATTTTATGATTATTATTACGATTGTTATTATCATTATCATCATCATCATCATCATCATTATCATCAACAAATTATATATCCTTTTCATAATCAGTATCATCATTGTTATTATTATTACATATTAAGTACGTCTTCATTTCCATCTAATGTTACATGAATTGTATCTTGTTTAGGTGGACGGGATGACTGTATCAAAGGAATGGCTTTATTGGGACACTGAAGACACGGGTTGCAAGGACAGTATGTCTTCGGTACACCCTTACCAAGGCGTTTTCTCTAACGGTGCAAACGTCAACCTCAACTTCTGCTACTACCAAAAAGAGTGAGGGTAGCACATCTTTTGATTTAACGTCTTCAACGGATAACGACACACAGTGACATATAAGGAATGAGAACGAGCTGACTAAATTCTTCACATTTCGCAAAATTCTGCTTTCACTTTAAGTTTAAGGAAATATTTGTTTTTACTGGGATTCACGGTTTAGTAATTTTTAAAACGGTGATAAATGAACTTTAAGGAAAATAACAGAATAAAAATATGATTTATTTTCAATGAAACGGTGTGTTTTAATGTATTTGAATTATGTAATAATAATGCTTCAAGGTAGGCTAAAAATGTTAGGGCTGGAGATTTTTTTATTTTTCAATTAATCAGGTTAATTTGAGCAATCAGCAGATATCAACTCTTTTATGCATGAATATTGGAACATGAAGGTTACGTAAACTTATTTCCAAAGCAATGTGTATTTAGTACAGGAGACTGAAAAGTCACTGATAAATGTTTTCATTGGTCTACTTTTCTCTTCGCTAAAAATTAATCGGATTCAGGACACTTAGCAGTGTACGGCTATGGTTATGGGTATTTCTTGCAGAGGAAAATAAGTTAAAATAGAATAAACGCATATTGTGACGGGAACTTAATCGAGTTTAATGGAGTTTCTTGTTACGGCGTTATGATTGTTGTTATGGAGCAGAGGAATGTGTTAGTGAAGAGAGCGAGAGAGAGAGAGAGAGAGAGAGAGAGAGAAAAGGTGTGAAAGAGAGAAAGAGAGAGATAGAAAGAGAGAGATAGAGAGAGGGAGAGAGATGGAGAGTGAGAGAGATGTAAAGGGATAGATGGACGTGTAGGGAAAGAGAATCAGAGAGAAACAAAAATTGAAGTTTGGATGAATAGTTAGAAAAGGCCGATGTAAGAGTAAAAGAAAGAAAGAGCAATAGTGAGACGTAG
This sequence comes from Strongylocentrotus droebachiensis, assembly GCA_035222895.1. Taxonomy (NCBI): domain Eukaryota; kingdom Metazoa; phylum Echinodermata; class Echinoidea; order Camarodonta; family Strongylocentrotidae; genus Strongylocentrotus; species Strongylocentrotus droebachiensis. The sequence continues at coordinate 86,432 of JAVYIG010005518.1, forward strand.
AAAGTGCCTGGAAATTAAAGGAAATGTGATGAGAAGTAGGTTGAAAGAGAAAAAGAAATATTACAAATAAATTGGGAAAGAGATGGAAATATCGATAGAAAAGTTTGATCTAGGTAGAAGAAAAAAATAGAGATGAAGAGGGAGAAAGATATATAAAGGAAGAGAGAGAGGGAAGAGGGCGAAAGAGAGAAACAGAGACAGAGACATAGAAAGATATGAACGGGATGGGGGAGGGGTCAGAGCAGACAAAGGGATCCCTTGTATTACAGATGAGAGGAGATGGCAAGAAACATTTAGAAATGCAGAAAATCGTGATAAAAACTACCAAAAGTCATTCACATAGTCCAATCTTGAACTGTGAAATTAAGAATAATTATTTTTGATAGTATTCCAATTTGTTAAGAAGATTTATAAAGTATTGAAGGGAGCTGCACTGGAAGCGTCTTTTTTACAGCGGTATTGTGGTAAATTGCGTCCAAAGTTCGACTTGTTACACATGCGTTATATATGCAATGACGAGCTTGCGACCTATTTTTGATCAAATTACGGTGGGTGAACTGTCAAAAGTCAATGGGACATGAGGGTTCTAATGAAAGAGCTAGTGTCAACGTACGTCGGGGTGGTTGTGCTTTTCTTTGTTGCGTTTAAACAAACAAAACAAATGAATTTTAAACGATTTTTTTTTGGGGGGGGGGGGGGGGTGAAAGTCCATAGGCTAACATGTTTATAGGCTGCTGGACTTAATTTCAGATAAGATTTAATCAATAAATCGTCAAGCGTAGCAGAGAATATCAGTCACTGGTGCAATACTACTAATGGGATGACATCCGGGTTTGTTAAGTTATAATTGGTATTGTTAGAGAGACCTTATCAATTGAAGTCTCGAATGTGAAGCCGGAATTATAGGTCGAAAATTTGACGAAAATAAAGCAAGACACAACAGCCCGTTCAGCCACCTTACTCGCATACGATTTAAGAATACTCAATTTGGAGCTCCGATATTTACTTTGGCGAGCCCCGGGCTTTCTTTCGTCAAAGAAAATATAAGATTCATCTCGTCATGTTGGATTTTATGTTAGCGTTATGGTAAAGGTTATTATTTCGATGAGGCTAATAGGTGCTTGGTCAACTGCTGAAGTTAGGAAATCACCTCGACAGTGCGGAATAAACGCCATTATTTGTCGCCAGATCGGTGACTCGACATTATTTTGCTCCTGCGGCATTATCAGGCCTACTTTGGGCTTCATTTCGTCAAAAATATATGGTTCATGTTGTCATCTTCTATTTTAAGTAAGGTTTAAAAATAAGATTAGGATTAAGTGCTTGGTTAACTGTTAAAGTTGGGCATTTACCTGGTGTAGAATATTCGCTATGAAGCAATATATTGTCGCTAAATCGATTACCCAAAAGGTTGCTTCTGCGCCAAATTTTCCTGAGCTTTATTCACCAAAGGTACTGAGTTAGGCTAAGGGTTATTATTGAGTATTAGGTTAGGTTTATGGTAATGTTTAGTATAAGGATAATGTTCAGTATAACGGCAAGCAATTGTTATCAGATCTTCGATATATCTACCGATACATTTATTATTACTTACGTATTTTAGATCCAACTCTCGTTTCTAATAAGCCGTGAATGATAAAGATGCTCATGATTGTCTTCCACTTTGAATCCATAGTTAGTAAGGCTTTTCCTTGTAAATGGAACAACAGTTCAAAATCCAATCCTGATATGCATTCGGTCTCACTACCTATGATCCGTATACTACTAATTTAAACCGTAGGCCTACTCTGGGTCTAAAATAAAGTTTAACAAAAAGGAAAATGAATAGACTTCATAATAATGTCCTTTGTTAAACGTAATTTTGATGGAAGGCGTAAACCTAACGTTCGGTTTAAATTTCAACAAAATCCAGGCCTATACGTCTCCACGGAAAGAAATAAAAGCTACGATATGATAGAAACATGCACATTTTAACGGGGCTACATGAAATCTTCTGCTGTTCCTGTTGGCCGAACTAAAGTCATTCTTTATTAATATTATTTACAATCCACGTTTTATAGTTTTCTCTTTTCTTCCCCCTCTCTCTCTCTCTCTCTCTCTTTCAATCTCTCTCTCTCTCTCTCTCTCTATCCCTTTTGGTCTCATTATCTGCAACATGTCTCTGTGCTAGTTTGATCTCTTTCTCCCTCCCCGTCTCACTCTCTCTCTCTCTCATTCTCCCCCTCTCCCCAGTCCCCACCCCCTCTTGCTCCCTCTCTCCTTTTTATTCTTTCTGTACTCTCTATACCTATTTATCTCAAGGTCTAAACAATTATTTCCCTTTTCATTATCAATACATTTGTCCTAAAAATGAGAACACCGCGCTCCTACTGAATTAATTTCTCCACAGCTGTAACAAATAATATCCGATGAATTGAGCGCAAATAACAATGATGTTATAGTAGTTTTCTGATGGACCAACCCCAAAACCCAAATAAATATTCATGAAAAGAAATTACAGGCGAACCATGTTTATCAGACCATCACCTTTTCGTAACAATGTGCTTCAAGAAGCAAGCAATTAGGATCGAAATATCGAGTGAAAGTGAGGAGGAGTCAGTACATGTACATTGTTGCACATACAGTTTGAATATTTTTTCGTACCTCTTTTCTTAAAATGAATGTGACAATGTGATTTATTCGTGATAGATAAAGTTTACATCTTCTCAGAACTGTATTCACCAATATTGGTGTCCCATACTGGTCAATAGTTATTTTGTTTTTAAATATTAAGGTCCTACAGTTGAACAGGAAACATGGAAATAAAGAGTAGGAAAATGACCTTGGTTATTTTTGTTCCAATTTATTTTCACAATGCACATCTAAAACGATTCTGACACCATAAGTGCAAAACATAATACAATTAAAAACACTAGCATAAATGTCACAGATTATAACATCTTAATAACTATTACACAATATAGCCTGTATCATCAAAATGTTTAATGATGAAAGAGAAAACATATATTCTTGTTTGTTTCAAGCTGTAGAGAGAGTGTAGGGTAACCCATAACAACAGCGAAGCTTGTAATAGTATAGGTCCCCCTAAATCCCTTAATTACAAAATATACAAGAAAGTGTGACGAAAGAAACCTTGATATGGACTACGTGACGGTGTTATTGGTAAGATGCAGTTCATAAACTGTATTATTTACACTCGCTTATGCCTAAATTACTTGAATAGTTCGAATATGTACAATTCTCTGCGCTAATTTGTTTTCATTATTTTTTTTTTTTTAATGTAATATAATGCGTACGATAGAGGTCGAATTATGTTGGCAAATATACTTGATTGTGTACTGTGTATTGAAAGTCTGTTTTTATGTCATTTTTTGTACACGTGATTCCATAATGCAGAAATGTAGAAAAATGTAGAAATGGTATTTACAAATTGTGTAAAAGTAGATAAACAATGTAAAAATTGGGCTCTGAATGTAAAAGAATTCTGAAATATTTTAATGAATTAATTATAATTAGTCGTGCAATCTAATTATTTTATAATGAGACTTAAAACGTCTTAATTGATGAAAGATCTGGTCAACAACCTTGACAAATGTAACAGTTGATGTATTTTATCTTCAGAGAGGGGGGGGGGGGGGGGAGGGGTATTCACATTGAGTTTCACATGACCACTTCACCTGTCCCTATTTGTCGATTTGTTTTGTAATCCTCTTACGAAATCTGAAATAAAACATCGAAATCAGATATTACTTTATAGCCATGAATTGAATAAAACATTTTCAATATTTTTAGCATGGTAATAGGGTTATATTATGCAAATGATGAAGAAGTTGTATTAAACACGTATTTATTTCAACTCATGTCTTAATTATTCATGATTTTTGCCTTAGCGTTTGGAGTAATTCAATCGAAAAAGGTTTAGAGGCGATGAATTACAAATAAAAATGCTTTAAATAAAAGCTAAACAGTTTTGCTTTATACCGGCACAACATCCAAAGTACGTCGCTGATTTCCTACCTGTCCAGAATAAATATTGAAAACGATATGGTAAAGTCCCGTTCAGACTTGAAGGCCCGAATTCACAAAGGACGTTTGTCGACAAACCGAGGTTTATGTACGTCATATGATGCGTTTCGACGCGTTTTTACAAACCAAGGTTTGTAAAAACGCGTCAAAGGTTTGTAAAAATGCGTCAAAGGTTTGTAAAAACGTGTCCAAACGCGTCATAGTACGCACATTGTACGGTTTATGTGCTTCAAATGACGCGTTTCGACGCGTTTTTACAAACCAAGGTTTGTACAAACGCGTCAAAGGTTTGTAAAAACGCGACGAAACGCGTCATAAATTATGTCGACAAACCTCCTTTGTGAAATGGGGCCATTAGGTCCAAACCACGGCGGTAATTTCGTGTTAAATTTCTGTATCTTATAAGACAGAGCTCAGTTGATACACGCAGGTCCTTTGTTATGCGCCGCTGCCATTCATTTACACGTGGAAAATCGCCGCTCGTTTTATCGCGAAATATCTGAACGAACCTTCAGACCGACAAGACATTCCACAAACTCTCTAAAATCACAATTATAAAAACGTCAAAAGATACATTTCGATGATTTATATGTCATGTATATACTTGCATAATGATCAAAGGTAGGGTACAAACAATAACAAATTGAATTAGTGTTGAAATTAATAATGATTTTCGTTTAAAAAAAAAGAAATTTGTATTTACGTGCATCGAATGATTAAAAATATTTTAGCTGTCAAAAAGAATGGCAGCGATATACAATGGAAATTTGAGGGCAGGCCTACCCTTTCTACGGGAATGTATTCATATAACTTTGTACAAAAAGCTGGAAAGAAAATTCAGCCAATCGAAATCCACATCATCTCTGGCATTGCTGCTACTCCTCTCGCCTTCTGAATATTTATTACAATCATGTCAAGATTTTGATCGGGTCTATTGTTTCTCATAATATTTCAATCCCTCGTCTTTAACAAAGTCGTCTCTGCTGACACCGGTGCCGCCTACCACCTGGTTGTTGAGCTCACACACACCGTTGCCGATGTTAAATGACACACAGTCATCTAGCTTGTTACACTCGGCACTGCATTTGACCAATGACAGTCCTTGTTTGGTTGTGATCACGTGATTTCGAAGGCCCCATCCCTGTATCTGTCTGAAGAGAGTAGCCTTTTGACGGACTGCGTCTGCTTGACGTAGCACTGGATCTAAGATACAGTATGAGGTAAAAGATTTGATTTATTCAGTTTTATCTCAGTAGGGTAGCTCCGTTTGAGGCAAGGAAAAACTATGGATGCAGGGGCGGATCTAGCTTTTTGCTAAGGGGGGGGGGGGGGTTGACCAAAATAATGACGATGCACAGCATCGTCCACGAGCCACGAAGCGGCGAGCCGATTTTTTTGGGGGTGTTTATTTGAACCCCGTAAGTGATGTTTTCCTGGCATCTATTAACACAATGGAGACCATAAAAAGCAGTGCATGATAACGTCTTTTTAAATCAGGTAACAGTTTAATACACAGTTATATCCAGAGTTATCATGTGTTTGGTTAAGTTACCAGATGAGTTGAATATCTTCTCACAATATTTGCACTTGAAAGGGTTTCTCTTCAGCGTGCGTTCTTTTTTCTTTCTTTTTTTCTTTTTTTTCCCTTTTTTTTTTGGGGGGGGGGGGCGCCCAAGGGGGGGGGGTTAAACCCCTAAACCCCCCCCCCCCCCCCGTAGATCCGCGCCTGGGATGGCAGGATTTTCAAGTGAGCCATACAAAATATAAAAATACATGAAACACATTTTACATAACACAGAACAATGTCAGTTCAGAACAATCTACATTTAATATTAATTCTATATATTGTAAAATAAGATTAAACGATTTATTAAATATGAAATCCAAAATCTGGAATGTAGGGTTAAGGGTGGGGGAGAAGGGGGTGTGCGCGCGCGGCTTTATGTGTGTTTTCTAAAGAAGGATGTAATAATTTACCTGACACTGGAGTTTGACTGGTAGTTCCCTGAATTTCAAAAGAAACGAATAACAGATATTTCATTTACTTCATCAAATTTCTACAGTCCTATAATCTTAGAGATTCACATTAATAGATATTAATACAATTATGTAATTTGATGTTTACGAATTATAAACAAAATAAAATTTCTCTTGAACGATGATTTCACGAATAATATGTGCATGATACTTTGCATAACATCGTTACATTATCCGGATGAGAAAGATACCATGAGGATGAGAAAGTTTGAACCATTGATAACTCACACTTGTTGCCTCAGTTGTTTCATCTGCAATACCTGTGAATGGGATAAAATGAGATTAAAAAAAAGAGATAAAATGAGATTTTTTTTTCTCTTCATATTTCAGTTTCCGTACCATGATTACACCTTTCTCTACTCTAGGCTCTAGGCTTTTGACCAGTATCACTATTCATAAATCTTTCCTCTATTAATAAAACCTCACTAGGTTTTATTTTGCAACTAGGACCTAGGTCATAAAGCCTAGTTATTAACGGCACAACCTGATTAAGGTAAGCTGACAACTAAACTTCTCCCGAAATTTAAAGTATTTAAAGTATTTAGAGATATATAGACTACCGTTTATATCACTAGTGGACAACTACCGTTTAATCACCCAGTACCAAAGGGAAAACTGTGGTCAAAGTGTCATAGAATTGGAAGAAATAATATTATGTCCATGTCCATGTAAAGGGAAGAGAAAAAGTTTATTTTTAGCACTGAGTAATCCCACCGACATGTGATGCAGAATAGTTAAGAGCTATAGATTTACCTAGGAAAGTATATTAGGCTTATTTATCACTCATTGTGTACAAATTATAATCCATTTGGTAATAAATATAATCTAAGCTCAAATGTAAAAACCAAGTATATTTTAGTGCCATTCATATACGGATAAATCCAACCACAGCTGCAGGATTTTTTTCCGGAGCATTATCATTGACTTTTTTAAACATATTAATTTGATACAATGATAAGCCATTCTAAAATTATTTCTTTTCAATCATTTACAACTGGGTTGGAAGTAGCGAATATGAATTAATGTCTTAATTGCCAAAGGACATTGGTGCCGGTCTGGGATTCGAACCCTAAACACTAGGATTGAGAGTCAAGTGAATGAACCACTTTACCATGTCACCTCCACATAATTTTGCGAATACTTACCTGGCGTTGGAGTCCGATTGTCATGAGTGGCCTGTTATCAAACATAAATATACAACTCTGTTCCGTAAGTATAACCATAATATATAATTTCATGAAATAACTTTGATTCATTTTATTGTGATAGGCCTATGTATATTTCATGAAAAAGGAGAAAAATAGAATTACATACATAATTTATTAGGAGAATAAGAAAACAACCTAGTAACCAAAAAATTATCAATATTAAGTCAGTATTGTGAAGCTCTTTTTGTTTCAACTCTTAAACGATATCTGATACTTTCTTTTGTAAGTGAAGACAAGAACAATCCATGTCGAAAGTACGCTGAACAAATATATAAAATGAAATCAAATGAATGGATGAATAGATGGGTGGATAGATTAATGGATAAATGAATGAATGAATAAGTGATTCAGCGAGTGAGTTATTTGAATGAATAAATTGCAAAATAAACATGAAGTAATTTATGATGTCATAAACAATCTTATCTAGAAAATACATTAGTTATTCAATTATTTAAGTTATAGGCTTCCCAGGGAATTTTGTTATGTCATATAACCCCTTTATGGATAACTCACACTTGTTAACGCTGTCGGCACGGTTGGTTCACCTGCGACACCTGTGTTTGGAATAAGAATAGCATTAAACTAGACCTGCAATCGCGGCGCAACGATGTGCGTGCAATGACGGGCGATGTGGCACTAACGGTCGTCTATACTATTCATAATCAGAATCAGTATAATATGGTGTCTAAATTACCCCCTTGACAAATAATAAAAAACATTTCAAGAAAAACAAAGATCGTTCTGGGGGCCAAAAGCGTGAACCCGATTTGCCACATAGACAATGCGTGTAATGCATGGGCGGAATTTTTTTTCTTCCTATCTCTTCATGTCTCTTTATGGGCCGTATTTGGTATCATTAGAAAGAGAATTTAATGGTTGTTATTGTAAACCACTCTCTTTTTTTCTATGATAATCCTAACGAAACACGTGACTTTAAATAGATTTATAGGACAAAATGGCGTCTTAAATGCCTCCTTTGACCATTTTTAAATATCCGGCTTCAAGGTGCCCTGCGTATTGAAACTAGAAATGTTACTGCAAATTTTCAAGGAAAAATAAGAACGTTTAGGGGGAGAAAAGCAGTCTAAAAAAATTATGTTATAGCCGATACGTGTTATAATCGGGCGGAAACTCGGCATAATTCGTATAGTGACCCTTGTTCATCAAATGCGATTTACTCACGATGTTTTGTGTGAACATATACCATACTTGGTATCATTGGAAAGGGCACTTCATTGTGGTCCGTTTGACACCATTGTCATCTGCGCGCAATGAATTGCACGCATTTAACGCGTTATTACGTAATGCATAGTAAATTTATCATTTTTGTCGATAACTTTGCGCTGACGTCATTGAAATTTACCAAACTTGGCGGACAGTTGTCACGTATATGGATACATGCAGGCGCGGATCCAGGGGGGGGGCCGAGCGGGCCTTGGCCCCCCCCCCCCCCCCCCCGCAAAAAAAAAAAAAAAAAAAAAAAAAGAGAGAAGAAAGGAAAAGAAGGGAAAGGGAAAGAGGAGAGAAAGAGAAAGAAAGAAGAGGAAGAAGAAAATAAAAGGGGGAAGAAGGAGATCGGGGGGGGGGCCAAAAGGGTCTTGCCTCCCATGCTGTTGATCCCCCCCCCAAAAAAAAAAAAAAAAAAAAAAAATCAAAATATAAAAGAGAAGGAAGGAAAGGGAAAGAAAACAGGAAAAGAGAAGATACTGGCGTACTGATAGGGGGGGTGGGGCTTTGGGGAAGTCTAATTCAACGTGGTTTATTTCTAATTCCACAACGGTGGATTACAAATAATTCTGAAATGACATAATTTTCGAGATTTGTCCTCACTTTTTAGTAAATTATACGTTTGTATGTGTTTGTTGGAAAATGACAAATTCCTAAATTTACAGCCAGGCAAGAAATATGATTCTTGAGATTCCTACAGGGCCCGAGGTACGGCGGGGATCGGGAGCCTCGAACTCCCTCCCCCACCCCCCCACACTTTTTTTGAAAAATTATATTAAAGAGAAATAAAATAGAATGAGAGCAAGAAAGAAATAATAGTTAACTGCCTGTGTTAAAAAAATGAGGCATCAAAATATGCTCATCTGACCGTGATTAAATGCCTAAAACCCCTAAGCTTCCGGGGGCTCTGCCCCCTGGATTCCACCTAGGGCCCTACGGCGGACCCTTAGATGCACATCTGACGGTAATTTAATGCCAAAACCCCCTCGCTTTTTTTTAGGGGGGGGGGGGGAGGCTCCGCCCCTTGGACCCCACGCCAAATAGTGACCTGCCAGTGTCACAAAATAATAGGTATTAAAAAAAAATGCTCATCTGACCTTAATCAAACGCCTAAAACCCCTGAGCTTTCGGGGCCGGCTCCGCCGCCTCGAACCCACAGGGGCCCTAAGGCGGGCCCCTGAATGCTTATCTGACCGTAATTTATTGCCTTAAACCCCTGAGCTTGCGGGATCGGACAAGGTATCAAAATGTGTTTATCTGACCGCAGGCGCGTAGCCAGGGGGTGGGGGGGGGGCGGTCCCCCTAAATCGGAAGAGGGCGTACAGTGTAGGAAGAAAAAGGAGCAGACAAAGAACATCTTTGAAATTCAGACAAGGATTAAGAGTATAGAGAGCGTTACAACGCATCGTCTTCTTTCTCTAATAATTTAATGGAACGTCAAAGCTTCGCGCAGGAGGGGAGGGGGGGGGGGGGGGCTGAATTCAGACAAGGATTAAGAATCGAGAACGCTACAGCGAATCGTCTTCTTTCTCTCATAATCTTATGAGACGTCAAATCTTCCACGCTTGGCGCGGGAAGGGGGAACCTGAATTCAGACGAGGATTCAGAGGCGAGAACGGTAATACGAATCTTTAATGATTTAATGAAACGTAAAAGCTTCCGCGCTTTGCGCGGGATGGAGGGGGAACTAAATTCCGACGAGGATTATTTTCGAGAACGGTACAACGAATCGTCTTCTTTCTCTAATGATTGAATGAAAATTAAAAGCTTTCGCGCTTCGCGCGGGAGGAGGGGACCTGAATTCAGACGAGGATTCAGAGTCAAGAACTCTACAACGATTCGTCTTCTTTCTTTAAAAGTTTAATGAAACGTCAAAGCTTCCGCGCTTCGCGCGGGGGTGGGGGGGGGGGGAAGAATCAAAATTCAGACGAGGATTTTTGTCGAAAACGATACAACGAATCGTTTTCTTGATTTTTTTAATGAATCGTAAAAGCTTCAACGCTTCGCGCGGAAGGGGGAAAACTGAATTCAGACGAGGATTAAGAGTCGAGAACTTTACAAACGAATCGTCTTGTTTTTCTTATGATTTAATGAAGCGTAAAAGCATCCGCGCTTCGCGGGGGAGGGGGGGGGAGAATCTAAATTTAGACGAGAATTATTTTCGAAAACGGTTCAACGAATCGTCTTCTTTCTCTAATAATTTAATAAATCGTAAAAATGCTCATCTGACCTTAATTAAACGCCTAAAACCCCTGAGCTTTCGGGGCCGGCTCCGCCGCCTCGAACCCACCAGGGGCCCTAAGGCGGGCCCCTGAATGCTTATCTGACCGTAATTTATTGCCTTAAACCCCTGAGCTTGCGGGATCGGACAAGGTATCAAAATGTGTTTATCTGACCGCAAGCGCGTAGCCAGGGGGTAGGGGGGGGGGCGGTCCCCCTAAATCGGAAGAGGGCGTACAGTGTAGGAAGAAAAAGGAGCAGACAAAGAACATCTTTGAAATTCAGACAAGGATTAAGAGTATAGAGAGCGTTACAACGCATCGTCTTCTTTCTCTAATAATTTAATGGAACGTCAAAGCTTCGCGCAGGAGGGGAGGGGGGGGGGGGGCTGAATTCAGACAAGGATTAAGAATCGAGAACGCTACAGCGAATCGTCTTCTTTCTCTCATAATCTTATGAGACGTCAAATCTTCCACGCTTGGCGCGGGAAGGGGGAACCTGAATTCAGACGAGGATTCAGAGGCGAGAACGGTAATACGAATCTTTAATGATTTAATGAAACGTAAAAGCTTCCGCGCTTTGCGCGGGATGGAGGGGGAACTAAATTCCGACGAGGATTATTTTCGAGAACGGTACAACGAATCGTCTTCTTTCTCTAATGATTGAATGAAAATTAAAAGCTTTCGCGCTTCGCGCGGGAGGAGGGGACCTGAATTCAGACGAGGATTCAGAGTCAAGAACTCTACAACGATTCGTCTTCTTTCTTTAAAAGTTTAATGAAACGTCAAAGCTTCCGCGCTTCGCGCGGGGGTGGGGGGGGGGGGGAAGAATCAAAATTCAGATGAGGATTTTTGTCGAAAACGATACAACGAATCGTTTTCTTTTTCTAATGATTTAATGAATCGTAAAAGCTTCAACGCTTCGCGCGGAAGGGGGAAAACTGAATTCAGACGAGGATTAAGAGTCGAGAACTTTACAAACGAATCGTCTTGTTTTTCTTATGATTTAATGAAGCGTAAAAGCATCCGCGCTTCGCGGGGGAGGGGGGGGGAGAATCTAAATTTAGATGAGAATTATTTTCGAAAACGGTTCAACGAATCGTCTTCTTTCTCTAATAATTTAATAAATCGTAAAATTTTCCGCGCTTCGCACGGGATCGGAAAAAACTAAATTCAGACGAGGATTAAGAGTCGAGAACGGTACAACGAATCGTCTTCTTTCTTTAAAGTTTAATGAAACGTCAAAGCTTCCGCACTTCGCGCAGGAGGGGAAAAAATAAATTCAGACGAGGATTAAGAGTCGAAAACGATTCAACGAATCGTCTTCTTTTTCTAATGATTTAATGAATCGTAAAAGCTTCAACGCTTCGCGCGGAAGGGGGAAAACTGAATTCAGACGAGGATTAAGAGTCGAGAACCTTACAAACGAATCGTCTTGTTTTTCTTATGATTTAATGAAGCGTAAAAGCATCCGCGCTTCGCGGGGGAGGGGGGGGAGAATCTAAATTTAGACGAGGATTATTTTCGAAAACGGTTCAACGAATCGTCTTCTTTCTCTAATAATTTAATAAATCGTAAAATATTCTGCGCTTCGCGCGGGAGGGGAAAAAATTAATTCAGACGAGGATTAAGAGTCGAGAACGGTACAACGAATCGTCTTCTTTCTCTAATGAATTAAGTAAACTTAAAATTTTCCGCGCTTCGCGCGGGAGGGGAAAAACTAGATTCAGACGAGGATTAAGAGTCGAGAACTCTACAACGAATCGTCTTCTATCTCTAATAATTTAATAAATCGTAAAAGCTTCAACGCTTCGCGCGGAAGGGGGAAAACTGAATTCAGACGAGGATTAAGAGTGAAGAACCTTACAAACGAATCGTCTTGTTTTTCTTATGATTTAATGAAGCGTAAAAGCATCCGCGCTTCGCGGGGGAGGGGGGGGGGAGAATCTAAATTTAGACGAGGATTATTTTCGAAAACGGTTCAACGAATCGTCTTCTTTCTCTAATAATTTAATAAATCGTAAAATATTCCGCGCTTCGCGCGGGAGGGGAAAAAAATAATTCAGACGAGGATTAAGAGTCGAGAACGGTACAACGAATCGTCTTCTTTCTCTAATGATTTAAGTAAACTTAAAATTTTCCGCGCTTCGCGCGGGAGGGGAAAAACTAAATTCAAACGAGGATTAAGAGTCGAGAACTCTACAACGAATCGTCTTCTATCTCTAATAATTTAATAAATCGTAAAAGCTTCAACGATTCGCGCGGAAGGGGGAAAACTGAATTCAGACGAGGATTAAGAGTCGAAAACTTTACAAACGAATCGTCTTGTTTCTCTAATGATTTAATGAAGCGTAAAAGCATCCGCGCTTCGCGCGGGAGAATCTAAATTCAGACGAGGATTATTTTCGAAAACGGTTCAACGAATCGTCTTCTTTCTCTAATAATTTAATAAATCGTAAAATATTCCGCGCTTCGCGCGGGAGGGGAAAAAATTAATTCAGACGAGGATTAAGAGTCGAGAACGGTACAACGAATCGTCTTCTTTCTCTAATGATTTAAGTTAACTTAAAATTTTCCGCGCTTCGCACGGGAGGGGGAAAACCTAAATTCAGACGAGGATTAAGAGTCGAGAACTCTACAACGAATCGTCTTCTATCTCTAATATTTTAATAAATCGTAAAATTTTCCGCGCTTCGCGCGGGATGGGAAAAAATTAATTCAGACGAGGATTAAGAGTCGAGAACGGTACAACGGATCGTCTTCTTTCTTTAAAGTTTAATGAAACGTCAAAGCTTCCGCGCTTTGCGCAGGAGGGGAAGGGGGGGGGCTGAATTTAGACAAGGATTAAGGGTCAAGAACTCTACAACGAATCGTATTCTTTCTCTAATAATTTAATAAATCGTAAAAATTTTCGCGCTTCGCGCGGAAGGAGAAAAGCTAAATTCAGATGAAGAATAATAGTCGAGAACGGTACAACGAATCGTCTTCTTTCTGTAATAATTTAATGAAACGTCAAAGCTTCCGCGCTTCGCGCAGGAGGGGGAGGGGGGCTGAATTTACACAAGGATTAAGGGTCAAGAACTCTACAACGAATCGTATTCTTTCTCTAATGATTTAATAAATCGTAAAAAATTTCGTGCTTAGCGCGGGAGGAGAAAAGCTAAATTCAGACGAAGATTAATAGTCGAGAACGGTACAACGAATCGTCTTCTTTCTGTAATAATTTAATGAAACGTCAAAGCTTCCGCGTTTCGCGGAGGAGAGAGGGGAACACTCGCACCTCCCTGTACCGACCCCCCCCCCGCATTACGTCACTGTTGGTCACCATTACGTACCAATATTTGGCTCGCATAATTTCAAATTTGGGCCCCCCCCCCCCCCCCCTAAGAAATCCTGGATCCGCGCCTGGATACATGTGTTTGCCAAGTTGCATTGACGTAGCTCTAAGGATCGTAATTTTAGAGCAAGTTTAAGTTATTTCACAATTTTCTTGAAAACTGCATATTTGGAGGGCAATTTTCTCAAATTTGGTCAGTGTTAGGGTATATAATTTTGTATATGGCTGGAAAGGGCATATCTTCAAGTATCTAAATCTAAAAAAAGGGTACGGGTTTGCCAAGACACGGTAGAGATACTTTAGAGGGTGCTATTTATGTTTTGCATAGCCATTAGAGCGTGAAATTTGGAGTGGCTATTTGCAATTATAGCATCAAGATACTGTGAGATTAAGGAACAAAACGGAACTTTTATGAGAAAGTTATGGCACTTTTAGATTTTTAGGGGTCCATTTATTAGGTATATTAATGGGGCAGAATGTGAACGAAAACAAGGCAATGACGATATTCGTCATTGCAAAAAGGCGATGGATGATTTAAACAACTTGATGTATAGGGGGAAAAGATCGCCACTGATCTTTATTCAACCACTCATCGACAAAAAAGCTGGCGATGCAGTTTTCTCCTTTCCTGCTCGCACACTCTGGAACAGACTCCCTCCTCAAGTAAAAGTCACCACCAACCTGCCAAATAGTCTAAAATTCAGTTGGGAGACCTATGTGTTCTAAAAAAAAACTTTCGCCTTCATTGAACTTACACTGTTTAATACTGCTTGGTAACACTAACTCGTGGATGGCACCTCAAAGCGGTTTTTATCAAGTGTAAAAAGTGCTGTATAAATCTGGGACATCGTTTACAATTTATTTCTCTTCATGATAAGTCTTTTAATTGATTTATTTGACTCATTTCATGTCAAATCTATTGGAGATATTATATTTTCATTCTTTCGCTATCATGCAATTACATCTAAACTTACATTCAGGCGCGGTTCTAGAAGATATTTTTTTCTTCCGGAAGGGCGCTTGGACTCGGGGATTCGAACATTAAGTCTACATGTGCTTTTCTTATATTCATTTGATTTATTTATTAAAAAAATATTGGGCTGGAACATTTTTTTCATAGAGATGATAGAGGGAGGGGGAGTTGAGCTCTTGCCATTTCTAGAACCGCTACTGCTTACATTCATAATTAACGACGGTGTAGGTGTACTCTCCCGTGCATGTACCGTCCATGCATGAGCTTGTGATACCACATGGATTGCGAGTCGCGCAGTACAGAGCCCACTGTGCCGTCTTGTCACCGTCACACAGGCTATCCAGGGAGGGGTCATAAGCACTACAAGAAGGAACCCTCACACAAAGTCCTTTGGCGATTCTGATCGTTGATCCTGGGTCACACCCGATCGTGATCGATGGGGATCCTTGTCTACACCCTGTAGCTGTGCCTATGAAGAAGAAGAAAGCACATGTATTACAACAACAAAAATCAAGCCTGTAATTCGTCATGGAGACAAAAAAGATGATCTTCCACTCTGACCTAGTAGTTGGCAACTCGACATACAAATGTTTCAGTGCTGCACAAATAATGACTATAGTGACTAATGTACTTAGTTTTCCTTTATTCCATCCACGTTTACTCCACCAAAAGGCACACAATTGCTAGTTCCCAGATAGTTGCACGAGTTGGCGACTCCATAGTCGGTATAACCAGAGATCTATACTAGGGCCAATAGGTAGCAACTAGCTCAGCAAGGTTTTATGAATATGGGCCACGTTCTATTAACTTGCTTGTCCTCCCAGATTCAATTGGAGGGGCTGGGGTTAATTTTTCTTTCCTTTTGGGGAATATTTTTGATATATGGTGGGTGTTTCCACCACAAAGGTCCACCCGTACACACAACACAGTACACACATTCACACACAGACACACACACACGCACACAACAAGGTCATCAAGCCTAGTTGGCAACTAAATGGCCCCCAAGTTGAAGAATTCGATGAGAGGTCTCATTAGGTGGCCTGTTGTCAACAGACCACCTATTGATTTCGTCAGAATTTTCTTTCTTCTTTATTTATTATTTCTTTATTTTTATTTATTTTACCCCCTTTTTGTGAACAGGATAACTCAAGATCGGTTTAGTCAATTTCGTTCTATTTTGGCACAGTTATAGGTCATCGCAAGCACAGAGAAAGATCAGCATTGTAATGAACTTAATAGCCTTACCAGGGGCGTACGCAGGATTTTTTCAAGGGGGGGGGTTTTAAAATATTTTGCTCCCGAAAATTTGAAAATCGCGCCGGCCGAAAAGTCGCTCAGTGGGGGGGGGGGGGGGGGGGGGGGGGGGTAAGCGGACACTTTTTTTTTTTTTTTTGGTCTCAAAATTTCAAAATTTGAGATTTTTTTTCGTTGGGGGGGGGGTAAGGTCACCTTATTTAGGTTACCCGTGGGGGGGGGGGTTTTAGGTTTTTTTTAGGGGGGTTTACATACATTAAAATACCAAAGGGGGGGGTTTGAACCCCCAAACCCCCCCCCTGCGTACGCCCCTGAGCCTTACAATATATGATCAATTACGAGACTACAAAGCAAGACATCAGCTCCTGAGAGCATCAATGGTCACTCAGAATGCCCATTCAACCGATGTTTTGATTGTTGGTGATTCCATGGTAAAGGACATCAACCCTTCGAGGCTGTCAAGAAGACCCGTTCAGTGCAAAACATTCAGAGGCGCTCGTATTGGAGATGTTTGTGACATTGTTTGTGAGCAAGCTATTCAGCAAAATGCTAAAGAAGTAATCCTTCATCTAGGTTCGAACGATGTCAATTCACACGACGCAGATGAAATTGTCGCAAAACTTGAGTCCCTGGCAGAACAAATTGTCAAACTGACACCAGCCAAGAAAATAAGTGTCTCGACAATAATCCATCGTCGCGGAGAATCAGCAAGCGTTTTCGAGAAAGTGCGCAGTGTAAATGAAATGTTGAAACTTCTAGCCAATCGCCGCAGCTGGGGAGTCGTGGACAATGAAAACATCACTCTTGACCCACATCTCGCCGCTGATGGCGTACACTTAAACGGCTACGGAGTACGTGTATTGGCACAGAATATCATCGCATATCTTCGAGGATCCCGCCCTGCGTTTCATCGTAACCAGTTTCTATCAGCCACTGTTTCTGTTTCTGATCCGGCTAGTTTGGATAACAAACATCCTTTGCTCCAATCTCAATATCCTGATGCTCCGTCTTTTCAGATGACGAGCAAAGCGAAATTCCGCAAAAAAGCGTCCGACCGTGTTTTCCCACGAGACTGGCTAGATTGTCTACAAACAGCCCAGAGACTCCTCAACAGTCACAGAGATTAGTGCTTTGCCGTGAAAACCACCATCTCTTGGAAGACATTGAACAGGATAAGCGAAATGAACCATCCATAACTCCAATAAATGAATTCACTCATGACGATGAAACAGCTAGCTCGGACTCAAACATTACCTCAATATCCGACAACAACGAATATGATATTTGTGTTAAAAAACTTTAAAAATGCAACGGCCTAAAATTAGCTCACTTAAATGTTTGTAGTATGTATAGAAAATTGGATGAATTGTGATTTCTTTTGATGAAAATTAACCTTGACATACTGTGTATTTTAGAAACATTTCTCAAACTACAAGTGATAATCTGATCTCAATAGACGGATATACACTATTCCGGCGGGATAGAGCAGATTGTCGCCGTGGAGGCGGTGTTTGTATTTATGCAAAAAACACATTATCATGTATTGAACGTTATGATCTCAGTGATACCTCATTGGAGGCAATATTGATTCAGTAAATGTTACCCTCATCTGAGAAACTATTATTATGTTGCCTATACAGACCACCTGACTCGAATATTGAGTACTTTAATAACATGCTAGATGCATTTGAAAAAGCAACTGATGAACCATCTAATCTACTAATATTAGGGGACTTTAATATTGATTATAAAATGGACGAATCACTCCATGAAAACCAAATTAATCTCATAGAAAATCTTTTCCTTCTAACACAAATGATAAATAAACCAACAAGAGTAACTACTTCATCATCAACTTGTATAGACCATTTGTTAAGTTCAATTCCCCAGAAGCACATTATATGTGATGTTGCAAAAATGTCCATGAGTGACCATTATATGATTTATACTTGTATTAACACTATCATGGAAAGGAAGCAACATAAAACTCGTCGTTTTCGTGATTATAAATCATTTGATGAAAATCGATTTATTATTATGGACAGAATTGAATAAGATTTCTGGAGTGACAAAGTCTAAGGGCCAGAGCTGTTATATTGAATGTAATGAAATGAACGATTTTTTTATTAATACAGGTAACAATATCTCTAGATCATTTGTTTAAAGAAAAACCGAAATGGAATCATCCACATTGTATTTATGAATTTTATTTTCAACCAATTGTTAGTTCCAAGATTCTAAAACATTTTATAACTAACTTAGCTTCAAATAGCAATTTAGATGTCTAAGACTTTGACACTAAATTACTCAAATTAGCTGCACCATGATGTGTCATCTTTAATGCAAGTCAGGATACGGGAATAGTACCTGATGATTGGAAGATTGCACGTACCACACCGATTTTCAAAGGAAAAGGCTCAAAAAATGAAAAAACAAATTATCGACCAATTTCGGTTGCTAGTCATATTCCCAAAATTATAGAAAAGGAAGTACAATTACAGCTACTTTCCTACCTTCAAAAACATGATATGATTAATGTCGATCAATACGCCTATCTTCCAAACCATTCAACTGTAACATGCTTACATCGTTTCATAGACGACTTCTACGAAGCCTTAAATACGAAAGAAATGGTTGGTGCATGCTTTCTAGACATCTCTAAATGTTTTGATTGTGTTGATCACGAGCTTCTTCTATTCAAACTTGAAAAATATGGAATAACGGAAAACAGGCTCATATGGTTCAAAAACTACTTAAGTAATAGGAAGCAAGTGGTATACTCCAAAGGAAAATTATCTGATACAAGAGAGCTTTCTATTGGAGTACCACAGGGCAGTGTCCTGGCCCCCATTTTGTTTCTTATATTCATAAATGATATATCTGAATGTATAACTGAAGGCGTCTGCAACAAAATTGTGTTTCTTATATTCACAATTTTTCATTTTGACAAAGGCATCATGGCGTATTTTTGCGATTAAAGGAGGCATGTCAATTTTTCACATTTTGCGTGTATTCTCTATGGGACATGATTTTTTTCTCAAAACTGGATTCTACATTCCCGTCTTTCGCGAGCAATATCATCATGATCATCATTGTTTATAATATGTCTATATAATTTCTCCCATTCTCAAATCTATCATAAGAAGTGAAGACAGGCCACCTAAATCGTCCCCATGACGAATTACATTTCTAGTATTATGCACTTTGACATCCTTGATTTGCTTTAATTATATCGTCGCCGTTTTCACGAACCGGCACAAGCCACCGAAATCCCTTCAAAATGTAGTTTTTATTTTTTTTGCATTTTTAGCATAAGTTATCAACAATCTTTCATCTCATCAAATTTCAGCATCCAAAACGCTTTAGTTTTTGAGATATCCATGGTTACACAAATGACAAAAACGACACACGAGCCAAAAAGCACGATTCATATTTTCACGAACCGGCACGCGCCGTTATAAGTCAATGGGCTGTGCCGGTTCGTGAAAATATCTTTGCGCTTACAAGACCTAGACGACGCGACACAGGCGGTTGTGCCGGTTCGTGAAAATAAAATACGCGCTAAGACAGCGCGAGCGCTTTTGTCTTGCGCGTAAAGTTACATAGGAAAAACGACACAGTGGCTTGTGCCGGTTCGTGAAAATATTTTTGCTACGTAAACAGCAAAATAATATTTTCACGAACCGGCACGAGAGTCCAAAGCTTCGTAATATTAATAGTAATTGTCATTATGCTTAACAAATGGAATGTATAGAAAATACAGAATAATTTCCTTTCATTGATATGTATTTTGTGATATAAAATTTGACATAAGGCATGTTTCTGGCGAATTCAAAACGGGCTAAACGTAAAACGCGTTTTTCTCAGAATGTACTTATTTCGTTGCGCGTTGGGCTGTGCCGGTTCGTGAAAACGGCGACGATATATACACTGTTGGTCATAATGGTGGAATAATTTTATTTTACCCCAATTTATTGAATGATTTTGACAATGATTTATTCCTAATAGATCTAGATAATAGTATCCCTTCCATTATTCCGATTCGAAGCAGTAACAAATCGATATTTCAGGACTCATGATTAATAAATGTAACATTCGATGCCGCTCGGCTTGTTCTATTGTTCGAATTATTTAGCAGAGAAAGAGATATAGAAGTAAACAAATTCATGGCTAACAACCATGTATTATCAATATTTGTTCTTCGTCTCCACAATGCTATTTGAACGATATTTGATGACAAAAGACGGCATTCTGGTACTATTTAAAGTAGCGTCACATTGCAATCACATGGTCGATAAAAGATCATCAGCGCCGGGTTTAATAATTTAAACATAACTGAATTTGAACCCAGGCAATACTTTTTCTCTCTATCTCTCTATCTCTCCCTCTTTCTTTTGTCATTGCCTTCCTTTCCCTTGCTTACTTCCTTCTCACCACGGAGTATATAATATGCATGTGTATGCCTTGATCATAACACAAATAACTGTTACCGCTGAAAGATTTTTGCTCCTTCCCTTTCTTTTTCATCTTCGATCTTCCTAGCAATAGATTGCATAATTTCAAATGATTACTTTCTGTTTACTAGGGCCATCGGGTGTAATTATCTGACTGAATGCCATCCGGGGTGCCATGGGGTAGGTGATGGACGTGAACGCTGGGCCGTTATAATGAAAACGCATCAAGAAACATTTTCGCATCAAGAAATATTGAAATTATAGGGAATATTACTATTTTTAAACAAAATAGTAAGCATCTACAAATTTCAGATTTCTGTTTTATAATGATTGAAATTGTAATCATTTCAAGTAACAAAATTTTGCCTCAAAAAACAGTCAAAGGTGACAAAAAAAGTCTTAGCCATGACGTCATTTTTCAGAACGCCATTCGCCCCCTTTTTGTTTTTTTATTTCCATGGAAGGAAGGAAATTTTGGCCACAGCACGCGTCAAGACATATTCTTCATTCACCAAATCCGATTCTTTGGCACAATCTGCTTGTGAGCCCTATGTAGGTCACTTCCGTTAGCCCGATTCTTTACAAAATTCGAATGCATACTTTTTGGCATACCATCAAGGTCACTGAACTCTTTGTTTACCAAATTCGCTCATGCGTGACCTTCCATGGGTCATTATGTCTTTTCAGGCCGTTTTTTAAGCCTTTCTTTCGGCCAGGGAGGTGAAAGAAAAGGAGGCGAAACTCTTGTAATTTATTCAAACGCATTCTTGAGTTCTAAAGCGTAACAATGGAATGTGTAACATAATATATTCCACTTGGCTTTGAAGTTCCATGCTCCGAACCGCGCTTCCGCTGCGGGGACTTTCGAAAGCCAGGCACCAGTTTTACATTTATTACAAAATAATAAATTACCGGCAAAACTTCAGTGTAAATCAAAATCTTTATATGGGGATTTTATTGGGAATAGTGCATCAAACAAATTTTCAAATTTAGAACTCCGTCCTTCCTTTAATTTGTGTGCCAGATTTGGTAAAAGAAAAATTACATCCTGTCAAAAAATCAATATTTTAGGATGATGCGCTAATTTGTGCATGCTTTAATGTCCCGTTATTTGATTCATGATGTACAATCTTCAATAACATTAAGTTTGCTAATGCGTGTTTTCGCGTGTTTTTTGTATTTTTCAAGTTTAAAAAAGGATGAAATTACACAAATTGTGTTCGCTTGTTCTACTCTTTACACATTCAACAATGGATGAGAAATCATTGAAAGGGACAGCGAACAGTTGCTGTGATACCATTTTCTGATGTAGGAATTCTAAATCCTAAAATTTCATGCGCTCTTTTATCTCACCACCTGGTCAACAGTTGCAGATTAGCGCATAACTTTTCGGCGGCTTGGAGCATGGGGTCAAAGGAGAGCGGCTTGATTCCAGTCCTTCTCTATCACGTCCCTGTTTCGGCCTACCTTTCTCCACTACCGTACATGCTACAGACTTCTAACCAATTCATATTGATAGTCCAAGAGAGGCTCTTTCGTCTGTCACGTAAAAACAGGGGTGTCAATGCATGCGTATCGTTCTACACTGTTAAAACAAGTATTAAAAAACTGCGGGTTAAAAAAATGTTGATTAAAAAACACTCTACCATGGTTAAACATGTAGTGTTTATTAAAATCTAATTTTAATCTTGCGTTGGTTAAAAACAGTGTTGATCGAAACTATTCCTTTTAACCTATGTTGGTTAAGTCCAAGTCGTTGGCAAACATTGTAACCCAGCATGGATTAAAAACAAAATCCCGACAGTAATGATAGCCCCCTTCCGGTTAAAGTTTAATCAATGTTGATTAAAGTACTGGTCACGTGACCCAACGGAACGATATCGAAGCGCGTAGCTAGCGATTGCTCGACATAATACAAGTACAAAGTACATGCTACGCGTGCGACAAAATTAACAATGGAGGTTGTCGCGAGGACGCTAAGGAAGTGGGGGTTTGTCTTATCTCCGTGTTTTCAGGTAAGAAATTATTTTGATATTATCATCATCAATTCTAAGATTGTAAGGAAGAGGTGAAATAAGGTTCTTGCTCAAATCAAAAACGATTTGTGTCCCGTTAGGCTGTACGTAGCTCAACCAGTAAGTAATGTTTTACTTGCACAATGCACCCGGCTCTCGTAAGCACACACACACACTCGTCAGTCTGCAAGAATCTTCAACTTTGAAGGAGGCACGGACCCAAAGAAAGAGGAGTGTATTACGGATTACCTACCCAAATTACATGCATGAATGATGACTAGACCTATGTTTAAAAAAATATATATAATTATCATCATGAAGTGAAACGTCTTGAATATGCATGCAATTTGGGTAGGTCATCCGTTACACTTACTGAATACTGATTGAGCTACAACCTACGGGCCCGGGACACAAAACGTTTTTAATAATTTGAGCAAGAACCTTATTTTACTTCTTCCTTACAATTTTAGCATTGATGATAATCATATTAAAACAATTTCCTACCTGCAAACACGAGGATAAGACCTCCAAACCCCCGTACGTTTAACCAACAGTGGTTAAAAACTGTAACCAACAACCCACTAAAGTTTAACCAACAACGTGTGAATTAATCAAAGCAGAATTAACCTACAATGGTTACAATTTTAACCAACGACCCATGTAAGTTTAATCAACATCATGTGAATCAGCCCTGAACAAAGCATAAATAACCAACAAAAGGTTAAACTTTTAATCAACAAATGGTTAAAGTTTAATCAACACCATTTTAACCAACATTGAGCAAATTTGTTTAACCAATAATTGATTAAATTTTGTAATCAACCACGGATTAAATTGTAATCAACAGGCCAATTTGTAATACATGTTCTAACAGTGTAATACAATTGCAATTCTAGTTTAAGTTAGTTTTATTGTAAGGGTTATGATTAAGGTGTGGCTATTTAGTGCTTGATCAACCGTTGACTTTAGGAATTCAGTTAAGGTAGAATATTCGGGATTGACCAATAATTTGTCATCTGAACGATTACCCACAAATTTGGGTTTTATTCAACGAAGGTATTAGGTTAGGCTAAGGGTTATCATTGGGTTTAGGTTATGGTTATGGTAAGGTTTGTATTAGGATAATGCTAAGTTAGGAATTCGTTTTGTGTAGGCCATTTGATCGCTGAGAAATTATCGTTAGATCGTCGTTTACCACCGATAAATTCAACATTTCTTACCTGAAAAAGCTCCAGTCGAGGTTTCTAATAAGCCGTGAATGATATAGATGGTCATGATTGTCTTCCACTTTAAATCCATTGTCATGCTTTTTTTGTGTGAATTGAACAACAGTTGATAAAAAAAAATCCTGAGATGCAGTAGCTTTCCCTTCATATGATTTGTATACTACTAATTCAGTGAAACCGTAGGACTAACAAAAAGGAAAATATTATAGAATTCAGGCTAGTTTCCTTTGTTGAACCAGATTTTGATGAAAAGCGTAAACCGTTCGCCAGGTTTAAATTTCAGTAGAATGCAGGCCTCTACGCGTCTCCACCAAACGAAAGAAAAGCTACGATAAGATAAAACATGCACTTTTAACGGGGCTTCGTGGAATATCCTGCATTTCCTATTGGCCAAACTAAAATCATTCTTTATCATTATTATTCATTATCGCTGTTTCATAATTTGCTCTTTTTCTCTCCTATCCCCTTTTCCTCTCTCTCTCTCTCTCCCTCCTTCTCTCTCTCTCTCTCTCTCGCTCTCTCTATCCCTTTTGGTCTCATTCTCTGTAACGCGTCTGTTTGGTAGTTTGATCACAATCTCCCTGTCTCTCTCTCTCTTTCTCTCTAATTTTCTATACTCTCTATACGCATTAATTACAAGGTCTAAAATCGTCTCTTCATTTTCATTTCCAATACATTTGTCCTCAAAATCGAAAACACCGCGCTCTGATTTAATGAATTATCTTTAATTGATTATTTATGATATGAATAAATTAATGAATAAATAACATCTTGGCAATGAATTGAGCTGACATAACATTTATGTTGTAGAAATGTTCTGATGAATCAACCCCAAAACCCTAATAAATATTTATGAAATGAAATTACAGGCGAACCATGTTTATCAGACCATCACCTTTTGGTAACAATGTGCTTCAAAAAGCATGCAATTAGGAACAAAATATCGAATGAAAGTTAGGAGGAGTCAGTACATGTACATTGTTGCACATACATTTTGAATAATTTTTCGTACCTCTTTCCATGAAATGAATGTGACAATGTGATTTATTCGTGATAGATAAAGTTAACATCTTCTCAGAACTTTATTCCCCAATATTGGTGTCCCGTACGGCATGAGTTGTCAATAGTTATTTTGTTTTTCAAGGTCCTACAGTTGAACAGGAAACATGGAAATAAAGAGAAGGATGATGATCTTGGTTTTTTTGCTTCAATTTATTTCCACAATGCACATCTAAAACGATTCTGACACCGTAAGTGCAAAACATAATACAATTAAAAACACAAGTATAATTGTCACAGATTATGACATCTTAATAACTATTACACAATAATAGCCTGTATCATCAAAGTATGAAAGAGAAAAGACATTTCTTGTTTGTTTCAAGCTGCAGAGAAAGTGAAGGGTGACCCAGAAGAAAAGCGAAGCTTGTAATAGTATAGGTCCACCTAAATACCTTACTTACAAATATACAAGAAAGTGTGACGAAAGAAACCTTGCTATGGATAACGTGACGAAGTTTTTGCTAAGATGCAGTTCATAAACTGTATGCTATTTTGTACATTATTTACACTCGCTTCTGCATGAAGTAGTTGAATAGTTTGAATATGTGCAATTATCTGCTGTTTGTTTTCATTGTCTTTTTTGTGATGTAATATAATGCGTACGATAGAGGTCGAATTATGTTGGCAAATATACTTGATTTTGTACTGTGTATTGAAAGTCTGTTTTTATGTCATTTTTTGTACACGTGATTCCGTAATGCAGAAATGTAGAAAAGAAATGATATTTACAAATTTTGTAAAAGTAGATAACCAGTGTAAACATTTGGCTCTGAATGTAAAAGATTTATGAAATATTGTAATAACATGATCAATGCAAAGGACAAGTTATTGACACTAAACTACATATTCTATTTTCTTGAATAGTTATGATTAGTCATGCAATCTAATTATATTATAATGAGACTTAAAACGTCGGAATTGATGAAAGATCTGATCAATAACCACGACAACTGTAACATTTGATGTATTTTATTTTCCGAGAGGGAGGGGGGGGGGGGGGGTATTCACATTGAGTTTCACATGACCACTTCCCCTGCCCCTATTTGTCGATTTGTTTTGTAATCCTCTTACGAAATCTGAAATAAAACATCGAAATCAGATTGATTGAATAAAACATTTTCAATATTTTACCATGGTAATGAGGGTTTTATTATGCAAATATGACAAAGTTGAATCAAACACATGCTTATTTTACCTCTTGTCTAAATTATTTGATTGTTGCTTTAATACCGTTTGGATTAATACAATCGATAAAGGTTTAGAAGTGGCGAATTATGAATAAACATGCTTTAGATAAAAGCTTAACAATTTTGCTGATACCGGCACAACATCCTTATGTACATTGCTGATTTCCTCCCTGTCCAGTATAAATATTGAAAACGATATGGTAAAGTCCGTTCAGACATGAAAGGGGCAAACCGCGGCGGTAGTTTCGTGTGAAATTTCTGTATCTTATAAGACAGAGCTAAGTTCATACACGCAGGACCTTAGGTATGCGCCGCTGCCATTCATTTACACCTGGAAAAAAAAATCGCGGCGATGTTTACGTGGCGGTTTGCCAAGAAATAAGTGAACTAGCCTTCAGACTGACAAGACATTCCACAAACTCTCTGAAATCACAATTTTAAAAACGTCAAAATATACATTTCGATGATTTACCTGTCATATATATATATACTTGCATAATGATCAAGGTAGGGTACAAACAATAACACATTGAATTAGTGTTGAAGTTAACAATGATTTTCGTTTTTGTTTTTTTAAGAAGAATTTTTTTATTTACGTGCATCGAATGATTAAATATATTTTAGCTGTCAAAGAGAATGGCAGCGATATACAATGAAAATTTGAGGGCAGGCCTACCCATTCTACGCGAATTTATTCATTTAACTTTGTACAAGAACCTGGATAAAAATTCAGCCAATCGAAACCCACATCATCTCTGGAATTGCTATCTACCTTTTCTCGCCTTCTGAATATTTATTACAATCATGTCAAGATTTTGACCAGGTCTATTGTTTCTCATAATATTTCAATCCCTCGTCTTCAGCAAAGTCGTCTCTGCTGACACCGGTGCCGCCTACCACCTGGTTGTTGAGCTCACACACACCGTTTCCGATGTTAAATGACACGCAGTCATCTAGCTCGTTACACTCGGAAACGCATCTGACAAATGACGAGCCATGTTTGGTTTTGATCACGTGATTTCGAAGGCGCCCTCCTTGGTAGATCCGTTTGAAGAGAGTAGACTTTCGACGGACTACGTCTCCTCGAAGTGGCACTGGATCTATTATAGGTAAAAGATAGTTTGAAGATGTATAAGTTTATTGTTTTAATAATTCAGTTGTATCTCCGTAGGGACGTAGTTACTTTCAAGGCAACAAAATAACTGTTGATGGCTTGATTTCTAAGGGTGCCATACAACATATAAAAATACATGAAACACATTATGCATAACAAAGAACAAATTCAGTTCAGGAAAATCTAACATTAAATATATGTATTATTAGATAAGACGCAACGATATATTAAATATGACATCCAAAATCTATGATTAAAACAACACCACCATATTGGAGATTAAAAGAAAAGCTCAGTAATAAAATAAATGAAACTGTTTTTTCAACGAAAGTCTTAAGATGGAATAAATACCATCTCCTACTTCTTCCATTAATAGATATAAATTACTGCAGACTTTTAAAATGCGATATATACAAACATTTTGAGGAGGAATATTTTACTGAAAAAAACTACAAAATAGCCTGAACAAACATGCATGCACTAAATAGATCCATTAAGTATTACTTAAAGCAGTGCACAACATGACTTTCTCCGATATCAATCTTGACTTTGCTTAACAAGGACCTTTGGTTGCATGTGGATTGCCTTTTACATCTATTCATGGAAAATAATGTTTTCTTTTGACAAGCAGTTTTGTTGAATGAACAATAAACCAGCACAAACGTGCTCCAAAAGAGAAAAAGCATCTGTTGAAGAATTCGATGCGAGGTCCCATTCTAATCTAATGCGCTTTGCCATCATTGGCATGACTATTATTGTGTAAAATGTTGGGTTATACGTGGGGTGTGCGTGTGCGTCTTTGTGTGTGTTTTCTATTTTAAAAAAAGGATATAAACAACTTACCTGGAACAGGAACTACACTGGTCGGTCCCTGAAATTCATGAGAAACAAATAAAACAAATCTAATGTAACTCATCGAATTCTACAGTCCTACAATCATAAACATAGACATAGCATCAATGGATATCAATACAATTATGTAATTTGATGTTTACGAATTATTTAAGAAATATAATTTTTCTTGGACGATGATGTCGTGAATAATCCGTACATTATACTCTGCATAAAATCGTCACACTATTCGGATAAGAAAGAGTAACTGAGGATGAGAAAGTTTGAACCATTGATAACTCACGCGTGTTGCCTCGGTTGTTTCGTCTGCAATATCTATAAAATGTGATAAAATGAGATACAGATTATAATATTTTAGTATCCCTGCCATGATTACACCTTTCTCTACTTCCAGGCTACTGACCATTTTCATAAGACCTTCCTCATCCTAGTTAGCAACTAAAATGCTCTCTGTCAACTAGAAAATGAGGTATTTATAAAACCTCATTAAATTTTAGTTTGCAACTGGGTCCTAGGTCATATCAATGATTATATAGTAATTATGACGATAATAGGTCCTAAAGCCTAGTTAAGTGGCCCTCATGTGGAAGAATTTGATGAAAGGTCTCATTCTCATATCAAATGCACTTTGACATCCTTGATTTAACTGTAATTAATATGTGAGGAATTGTGTATGTGGGTCGTGTATGTATGTGTGTGGGTGTGTGCACGTGCGTGTGTGCGTGTGTGTGTGTGTGGGTGTAGTTGTGTGTGTGTGTGTATTCTACAGGAGGATGTAAGTATTTACCTGACAATGGAGCTTGGCTGGTAGGTCCCTGAAACTCAAGACAAAAGAATAGCAGATATTTCATATACTTCATCAAATTTCTATATAGCATTGACGAATATCAATACAATTATGTAAGTTGATGTTTTCGAATTATTTACAAAATACAATTTCTTTTGGACATTGAACGATAATGTCATGAATACTATATGTGCATTAGGCACTGCATAATAAATATCATCGCACTATTTGGATGAGAATGATACAAAGATAAGAAGATTGTTAACTCACGATTGTTGCCTCAGTTGTTTCATCTGCAAAACCTGTGAATGGGATGAAATGAGATTTAAAGAGTTAGAATGAGAACAAAAATTATCATATTTTAGTTTCCGTATCATGATTATACCTTTCCCTACTTCTACGCTATTTGTCCAATGCCCATATTTTTACAACCTTATTTAATAGTCTAGTTGGCAACTAAAATGCTCTTTGTCAACTAGGCCAGTGGCGTACGCAGGATTTTTTCAAGGGGGGGGGGGGGTAACATTTTTAAATCGGGCCGAATATTTCGCAACGACTCAGCCAGCCGCTGAATAAGCGGAGGGGGGGGGGGGGGGAGGGGATCAGAGGACATATTTTATTTATTTGTGTCCCCAAAAAATCGCAATGACTCAGCTAGCCGCTGAATAAACGGGGAGGGGGGGGGGGGGGGTAAGAGGACATGTATTTTGGGGGAGGCAGTTGGGGGGTAAGGTCGCCTTTTTAGGTCAACTATTAACATGATTTTATTTATTTTTTTTTTCTTTTAAGAAAAAGAAAAGGGGTGTTTCCTCCAGAACACACACATAAAAAAATGAAGGGGGGTTTCCCCCCACCCCCCCCCCTGCCTTTAGCGCCTGAACTAGGCAATAGAAGTGTTTATTAAACCTCGCTGAGTTTTAGTTTTGCAACAAGGTCCTAGACTCCTGGGTCATAGTTGGCAACTAACTGGTCCCCACGTTGAAGAATTCGATAAGAGGTCTCATCCCGATATCTAATGCACTTTGACATCCTTGACTTGTCTTTAAATATATATATATATATATATATATATATATATATATATATATGTAGGTTAATGTGTGGGGGTTGCGTCCCTGTGTGTGTATTCTACAGAACGGTGTTATCATTTACCTGACACTGGAGCTTGACTGGTAGGTCCCTAAAATTCAAGAGAAACCAATTACAGATATTTAATGTTCTTCATCAAATTTCTACAGTCCTAAAATCATAGAGATACACATAGCATTCATGGATAACAATACAATTATGTAGTTGGACGTTTACAAATTATTTACAAACTATAATTTCTTTTGGACGATGTTGTCTTAAATAATAAGTTCATTATACTTTGTATAAAATCGTTACACTATTCGGATGAGAAAGATACAATGAGGATGAGAAAGTTTGGAACATTGATCACTCACGCTTGTTGCCTCAGTTGTTTCATCTGCAAAAGCTTTGATGGGATAAAATGAGATCAAACGAGTTAAAATGAGAAAACAATTATCATATTTCAGTTTTCGTATCATTATTACACCTTTCTCTTTTCAAGGCTATTTACCAGGGCCGATATTCATGTGAGGGAGTGTGAGTGTTGAATCGAAATTCATTCCTTTCTTCCAAGGTATGCTCTACCCAAGAGCACATAATCACATTCTCTAGTTCGCAACTCAAATCCTTCCTAGATTGGCAATAGTTGGCAAGGTTTATAGAAAAGTTTTATGATTATCAATTTACTTGGCAACTCAACATAAAAGATTGCCAGCACTGCACAAAGATTACCATTGAGACTAATGTACTTAATGTTTCAATATAAAAATACATGTATATATATATATATTTCACTTAATACCTTCAATACAAGGCCCGGTTGTAATATCAAGGTTATGATCTATAAACTCTTTGTCTCCCTTAACATGACTATAATAATGCATATGCAGGTTCATTAATAGGGATTTGTGTGTGTGCGTGTGTGTGTGTGTGTGCGCGTGTTAGTGTGTATGTGTGGGTGTGTGTATGTGTTGTTTATGCGTATTTTTGTGTGCGTGTGTGTGCGTGTTTCTACAGAAGGACGCAAACATTTACCTGACACTTGAGCTTGACTGGTAGGTCCCTGAGATTCAAGAGGAACGAATAACAGTTATTTCATTTACTTCATCGAATTTCTACAGTCCTAAAATCATAGAGATACACATAACATTAATGGATATCGATAAAAATATGTAGTTGGATGTATACGAATTATTTACAAAGTATAATTTATGTTGAACGATGATGTCAAGAATAATATGTGCATTATACTCTGCATAACATCGTCACATTATTCGGATGAGAAAGATACAATGAGGTTGAGAAAGTTTGACCATTGATAACTCACGCTTGTTGCCCCAGTTGTTTCATCTGCAATGCCTGTGAATGGGATAAAATGATATTAGAAGAGATAACACGAGATTTTTTTTTTCTTCATATTTTACTTTTCGAATCATGATTACACCTTTCTCTTGTTTAGGCTATTGACCAGGGCCGATATTCATGGGAGGGAATGTGTGTGTTTGTGTGCGTGTGTATGTGTGTGTATGTGTTGTTTATGCGTGTTTTGTGTGTGCGTGTGTGTGCGTGTGTGTGCGTGTTTCTACAGAAGGACGCAAACATTTACCTGACACTTGAGCTTGACTAGTAGGTCCCTGAAATTCAAGAGAAACGAACAACAGTTATTTCATTTACTTCATCGGATTTCTACAGTCCTAAAATCATAGAGAGACACATAACATCAATGGATATCGATAAAATTATGTAGTTGGATGTATACGAATTATTTACAAAGTATAATTCATGTTGAACGATGATGTCATAAATAACATGTGCATTATATTATGTACAACATCGTTACACTATTTGGATGAGAAAGATACAATGAGGATGAGAAATTTTGGAACATTGATAACTCACGCTTGTTGCCTCAGTTGGTTCATCTGCAAAACCTGTGAATGGGATCAAATGAAATGAAAAGAGTTAAAAAGAGAAACAAATTATCATATTCCAGTTTCTGTACCATGATTACACCTTTTTTCTCTTTTCAAGGCTATTTACCAGTGCTGATATTCACGTGAGGGAGTGTGAGTGTTAAATTCGGTAACCCGACACATGCTCCGGCGACGTTTACTGCGTGGGAAAACGCCATCAACCGCGGACCTTTCCATAGAAAACTACCCTCAAACCGCGGACGTACCTGCAATGGGGGACCGTCCACGGTTGCGATCCTGGTTTTCGCCGTATAAAATTTACGACGTAGGGGGCGTTTGAATATTAGATGTCGCAGCGTGTAGCCAACATCGAGTGGATCAGTTCTATGTGTATCGCGAAATGTCACAGCGCCCCCTTCGATGACTGCGCGGGAAAAACGCGCTACCTGCTATCATCCCATAGCAGGTACGTCCGGGGTTGAATGTAGTTTTCTATGGAGTGGTCCGCGGTTGCAGGCAATTACCCATGCACACACACACAAGTAATAAACTTCGTCCACGTTTGACGCCATAAACGTGTAGTGGTGTGTGCGTGTGTGTGTGTGTGTGTGTGTGCGTGCGTGTGTGTGTGTGTGTGTGTGTGTGTGTGTGTTGCACGCGTCTGTGTGCGTGTATTCTACAGAAGGATGTAAAAAAAAAAGTTACCTGACACTGGAGCTTGACTGGTAGGTCCCTATAATTCAAGAGAAACCAATTACAGATATTTAATGTTCTTCATCAAATTTCTAGTCCTAAAATCGTAGAGATACACATACCATTAATGGATATGAGTACAAATTATGTAGTTGGACGTTTACGAATTATTTACAAAATATAATTTCTTTTGGACGATGTAGTCTTAAATAATAAGTTCATTATACTTTGTATAAAATCGTTACACTATTCGGATGAGAAAGATACAATGAGGATGAGAAATTTTGGAACATTGATAATAAACTCACGCTTGTTGCCTCAGTTGTTTCATCTGCAAAAGCTGTGATGGGATAAAATGAGATCAAAAGAGTTAAAATGAGAAAGAATTATCATATTTCAGTTTCCGTATCATTATTACATCTTTCTCTTTTCAAGGCTATTTACCAGGGCCGATATTCATGTGAGGGAGTGCGAGTGTTGAATCCACATTCCTTCCTTTTTCTTCCAAGGTATGCTCAACCCAAGAGCACAGAATCACATTATCTAGTTCGCGACTCAAATCCTTCCTCGATTGGCAATAGCTAGCAAGGCTCTTAGGAAAGTTTTATGAATATATATTTAGTTGGCAACTCAACATAAAAGATTTCCAGCGCTGCACAAAGATTTACTATTGAGACTAATGTACTTAATGTTTCAATATAAATATATATATATATATATATATATATTTCAATTAATATCTTCAATACAAGGCCCCGTTGTTTTTATCAAGGTTATGATCTATAAACTATTTGCCTCCCTTGACATGACTATAATAATGCATATGCGGGTTTATAAATAGGGGTGTGCGTGGGTGTATGTGTTGTTTGAGCGTGTGTGTGTGTTTGTTTGTGTGTGTGCGTGTTTCTACAGAAGGACGCAATAATTTACCTGACACTGGAGCTTCACTGGTAGGTCCCTGAAATTCAAGAGAAACCAATCTCAGATATTTCATTTACTTCATCAAATGTCTACAGTCCCATAGACATAATCATAAATGGATATCAATATATTAATGTATTTTGATGTCTACGAATTATTCACGTTGGGGGAGATTATGTACTAATGCTATTCTTCAATACTTCCTTTTGTTGTTGAATTTGATATATCATAAAATATAATTTCTCTTGGTCGATGATGTCATAAATGGTTATTATGTGCATTATGCAATCCATTATGTCGTCCCACTATTCGGATGAAAATGATACATTGAGGATATTAGAAGGTTTGAACCATTGATAACTCACCCTTGTTGCCTCAGTTGTTCCATTTGAAATACCTGTGAATGCAATATACAAATGATATAAAATTAGATTTAAAAATTATCACAATTTACCATGATTACATCTTTATCTATTTCTAGGCTATTCTATTTACTTACTTGTCTGTCTTCCCTGATTCATACCGAGGGGGCTGGCGGTGAACTATTTTTCTTTTGGGGAATCTTCTGGGTATATGGCGGACGTGTCCAGGCACACACATCCCCTATTAAAGAATTGACGCCCATGCTTCCTTATTTCGTCGATGTACATCATGTCATGTTGACAATATATACCTTTTATCCTCCTTTTAACCACTTCTTTCTCTCTGCATCTCCCCTCTCCCTCCCTCTCTTCCTCTCTATTTTTATTTCTGTCTCTCTCTCTCTCTCTCTTTATCTCTCCCTCTCTCCCTCTCTCTCTCTCTCTCTTTCTCTCTCTCTCTCTCTCTCTCTCTCTCACTATCTCCCCCTCTCTCTATCTCTCTTTCTTTATCTCTCTTTTCCCGTCTCTTTCTCTCTCTGTCTCACCTCTCTTATCTCAATATCTTATTCACCTCTCAACCACTTTGACCATTATGGTAAACGGAGCAAGGTCTATGAATATTTAGTCCATTTAGTTTGAATAGCTTTAACAAAAACGCGAATTGGTTATGTGTTATCATGTTCATGCATTTGGTAAAATGAAAATAGCTTCTGGTCATCTTTAAACCCAAGTTTGTATAAATACATTTCGTCGTGCCAGACTATTCAGTAATACGGTCATTACTTTTAACTATAAAATGCTATCATTTATATTAATATTTATCAACTTCCATCAAAGCATGTATCACGTTGGCGCATATAAAATATACTAATACAGTTTTTGTAAAGATTAAATGAGGTGTAAAAACATGTTTCCCTTTATGTTTCATTCAAACGATGCTATCATATCCTCTTTTGATAAATTATTGTAATATACAAGGATTACGTAAAGCGGAAATCTGGGGAAGTACCAACTAATCCAAAGAGGTTAATAAAAAGTTTTATTAGAAAGTAATAGAAATGTTGTAATGATCCTCTTAAGAAATTATGTTGATCTTGTTTATAATTCATATGTTTCGTTTCACCTGTTTGTAAATAGTCTATAAGATATCTTCAGACGGACTTTATTTTTCCATTTCAAAATAATTATGTAATTTGAAATAGAAAAATAAAGTCCGTCTGAAGAGGTACAGACGAACAAAAATCATACCCACTCTAACATTTATATTTATTTTAGGCTATTTTCTTCCTCGTTCTGTATACTCATTGCCTCTCTTTTGTTATTGTTAGTACTGGTTTCCTTGAAAATACCTCACGGACGTGATGCAATAATAGTCCCTAATGACTTTGGCCAACAGCTTTATTTAATTGAACCATCTTATATGCCTAATTACAATTATAATCAGCATAGGCGTAGGTGTACTCTCCCGTGCATCCTGGACCCTGCTGGGCTGTGAAGTAAACGGAACATGGATTGCGAGTCCCGCAGTACGGAGCCCACTGTGCCGTCTTGTCACTGCCATCACACAGGCTGTCCAGGGAGGGGTCATAAGCATCACAAGAAGGAACCAACACACGAATTCCTTTAGTGATGTTGATCATTGATCCTGGGCCACACTCGATCGTGATCGTTGAGGAACGTCCTTCACACCCTGTAACTGTGCACATAAAAACAAAATGCACTTTTATTACAAACTCAAAAGAAGATGAGCATTGATAAATATAAATAATAATCATCTGATGAACATACGAAATGCATTGATAAACAGTTTAACATTAGAAACTCAGCAATTTCAGCTAATAGTTCGACCATTTTGGTGAAAGCGGCTGGTCACCGAGACTTTGTAAACTTACAGCGGGAAGAACTCCTGCACCAGTTAATGTCGCTATTTTGATTACACTCTAGTCAACAAGCAACCATACTGACATTAAAATAAAAAAAAACATTTTTTTGGTAATCGGATGCAAACATAAAGCTTTCATTGGTAGTTCACATATATTGTGTACATTTTTAATTCAGTATTACCTGTATTATCTTTATGACAGGATCGCAAAGACTTTCAAAAAAAATCTCAAGCAATTTCAATGGCCTTTACCATCACATTATGATGTAAACAAAATTACAAATTACAAAAACGTATTACGTAATCGAAACACTATTTAATTGGGAATTTGAATTAGCTATGGAAATCA
The DNA here is from genome assembly GCA_035222895.1 of Strongylocentrotus droebachiensis. NCBI lineage: Eukaryota > Metazoa > Echinodermata > Echinoidea > Camarodonta > Strongylocentrotidae > Strongylocentrotus > Strongylocentrotus droebachiensis. Next base: position 122,604 of record JAVYIG010005518.1, read on the forward strand.
ATCTTGACTTGAGCTATCGACAGTCATTTTGATCATGTTCCATATATTTTACTAGCAATTAAACGAGGACGAGAGTTGAGTCGGTCGGTAATACATCTGCCTGTCGAATCGAAGATCGTGGGTTCGAATCCAATCCAGGTGAATAAATGACGCCTGTGTCGTGTGTTAACATGTAAGAACTGACTGTGGATGGGGTACAGACGAGATGGACGTATTAAGGACTGTTTATGAACGAACAAGGATCGTATTATAGACATTATTTACACAATCCACCCCGATCAGAATCCGTTTTACGATTTTCTAGGACGGTTTCAGAGCGTAGTGAGAACTAGTTTGGTGTGATGGCGGATTTAAGTCCAACGTAAATATTATACATGCAGAAATTTAAAATAAATTTCTCATAATGATGTACGATTATCAGTTACTCTTATAAGTTTGTAAGTTTAAATTGAGAATAACTGAAATGAATCCATCCATTATAGAACAAGAACTCTCGAAATGAAAAACTGGGATGAAGACGCCCTTCTTTTTACGTTTTATTTAAATAAAGATTTATTAAAATATCTATCAAACTGATTCATTTCATAGTCATAATTTCAGATAAGATTTAATCAATAAATCCTCATGCGTAGCAGAGAATATCAGTCACTGATGCAATACTACTAATTGGATGACATCCGGGTTTGTTAAGTTATTATTGGTAGTGTTTATGGAGAGACCTTATCAATTGATGAAGTCTCGAATGTGAAGCCAGATTTATAGGTCGAAAGATTTGACGAAAATAAAGGAAGACACAGCAGCCTGTTCAGCCCCCTTCCCTGCATACGATTTAAGAATACTCAAATTGGAGCTCCGATATTTACTCTGGCGACAATTAGCCCCGGGCTTTCTTTCGTCAAAGAAAATATAAGATTCATCTTGTCAGGTTGAATTTAATGTTAGTTTTATGGTAAGGGTTATAATTACGATGAGGCTAATAAGTGCTTGGTCAACTGTTAACGTTAGAGAGTCACCTCGACAGTGCGGAATAAACGCCATTATTTGTCGCCAAATCGGTGACTCGACATTATTTCGCTCCTGCGTCATTATATCAGGCCTACTTTGGGCTTCATTTCGTCAAAATTATATGGTTTATGTTGTCATCTTCTATTTTAAGTAAGGTTTAAGAATAAGATTAGGATTAAGTGCTTGGTTAACTGATAAAGTTAGGCATTTAGCTGGTGTAGAATATTCGCTATGAAGCAATATATTGTCGCCAGATCAATTACCCAAAATGTTGCTTCTGCGCCAAATTTTCCTTGGCTTTTTTCACCAAAGGTACTGAGTTAGGCTAAGGGTTGTTATTGGGTATTAGGTTAGGTTTATGGTAATGTTTAGTATAAGGATAATGTTAAGTATAACGGCAAGCAATTGTTATCAGATCTTTGCTATCTACCGATGAATTTAATATTACTTACGTATTTTAGATCCAGCTCTCGTTTCTAATAAGCCGTGAATAATAAAGATGCACATGATTGTCTTCCACTTTGAATCCATAGTTAGTAAGGCTTTTCCTTGTAAATATGGAAAAACAGTTCAAAATCCAATCCTGAGTTGCATTAGGTTTTTTTTACCTTTGATCCGTAAAATACTAATTTAAACCGTCGGCCTACTCTGGGTCTAAAATCAAGTTTAACGAAAAAGAAAATTTAACAGACTTCAGAATCATTTTCTTTATTGAACTAGATTTTGATGGAAAGCGTAAACCTAACGTCGGGTTCAAAATTCAGTAGTGTGCAGACCTATGTCTCCACCAAACGAAATGCAATCTACAATATGATAAAGCATGCACAATTTAACAGGGCTACATGAAATATTTTGCTGTTCCTATTGGCCGAACTAAATTCATTCTTTATCATTAATATTCACAATCGATGTTTCATAGTTTGGTCTTTTCCCAACCCCTTCTCCCCCCCCCCCCCTCCTCCTCTCTCTCTCTTTCTCTCTCTCTCTTTATCCATTTTGTATCATTCTCTGTAGCATGTCTGTTTGCTAGTTTGATCTCTTTCTCCCTTCCCCCTTTCTTTCTCTCTTTCTCTCCGTTTTTTCTGCACTCTCTATACCTATTGATATCAAGGTCTAAAAAATTATCATCGTTTTCATTATCAATACATTTGTCCTAAAAATTGGAACACCGCGCTCCTACTAAATTAATTTCTCCCCAGTTGTAACACATAATATCCGATGAATTGAGCGCAAATAAAAATGATGTTATAGTAGTTTTCTGATGTACCAACCCCAAAACCCAAACAAATATTCATGACAAGAAATTACAGGCGAACCATGTTTATCAGACCATCACCTTTTCGTAACAATGTGCTTCAAGGAGCAAGCAATTAGGATCGAAATATCGAGTGAAAGTGAGGAGGAGTCAGTACATGTACATTGTTGCACATACAGTTTGAATTATTTTTCGTACCTCTTTTCTTAAAATGAATGTGACAATGTGATTTATTCTTGATAGATAAAGTTTACATCTTCTCAGAACTGTATTCACCAATATTGGTGTCCCATACGGGTCAATAGTTGTTTTGTTTTTAAATATTAAGGTCCTACAGTTGAACAGGAAACGTGGAAATAAAGAGTAAGAAAATGACCTTGGTTGTGTTTTTTTCAATTTATTTTCACAATGCACATCTAAAACTATTCTGACACCATAAGTGCAAAACATAATACAATTAAAAACACTAGCATAAATGTCACAGATTATAACATCTTAATAACTATTACACAATATAGCCTGCAGCCTGTATCATCAAATGATGAAAGAGAAAACATATATTCTTGTTTGTTTCAAGCTGTAGAGAGAGTGTAGGGTAACCCATAAAAACAGCGAAGCTTGTAATATACGTTTCAGAGCAGCATCGGTTACTATAGCAACGGATGATGGAGAGGAGGATGATACTGACATCCATTCACAGATGAGAAACGGGAGGAATGAGCTGGATCGTAGATTTAGTCTGCAAGTTACCCCGTGCATCCCTTCACAAGGTAATTACTTGTTTTTTTTCTTTTAATTCTTATGGCTCGTTCACATGTGAAGCGGTTTTAGTTGTAACGTACGTGTAATTGGATTCGCAACTGCGCGCGACAAAGGACCTACGTTCTCAACATAAGGCCTAAAATAAAAAAAACTTGTTGCATTGCCCTTTAGGTGCCAAAACATGGGTCGGTCGGTCGGAAAAGATTTTTTTTATACTCTTTTTTTGTCACCCTCTTTGGGCCGATATTTTTCAATTTTGAATGTTTTTTGTTTGTTTTTCCCGCCCTCTTTTGGCTGATATTTCTCAGTTTTTAATGATTTAATACTTGTGTTACAGAGTCATCATTCCATTCATAGCTTTTTCACCTCATAATAATCCATGGTTTGCAATGTTGTGCTGAGACAACACTCTGTGCTTTCCTGCTGACGAAGTTGGTTTTTAACTACCTGTAAAACTTGCTAGCAATGTGAAGATTGTTTGGAATAATTTGATTTTATGCATTTATATCCTAAGTCAAACAAAATACATATTTTTTTATTCATTAATACAAAGAATTCTAAAAAACGGTAAAAAAAAAAAAAAAAACTTTTTTAAAATGCCGACCGTAGTATTTCAGATTTTTGGGTCGGTCGCAAAGAGCAATCCAACAAGTTTTTATTTTAGGCCTAAATTGAAGTAAAAGCGTCACACTTTTTTTCTAGTCTGAACTACGCTCTTGTAAGTTTTTATTGACTTGATAAAATCTCAGACGTGGTCGGTGACGTATTGGACAAGAAAACATGGACTTGCCCTTGAACGAAAGTTGCTCTTGGTGGTCCGATTGCATGTTCGAGACTTGTCTGACCGTTTTAGCAACATTGATTATGCAAGATGGATTTTTTTGAGAATAAACATGAAATTAAGTTAAGAGTCATAAGCACATCAACTTTATCAATTACGCAACAAAAATCATGACATTTAAGGCCATTTTTAAAATTCTTTCTATTCTTTTCTATTAAAGTGTGAATGGTTGTAAAAGAGCATCCTTGGAACTACTTTGGTATTAAATAGTGTATTGTACAAAATAGTATTCTTACATGATAACAAAAGAACCAGGGAACCTTTCACTACAACATTGCAATATCCCAATATATTTGGCAGTTTTTTTTTTTTCGTTATAAACTTTTTTGACACGGGACGAAATATTAGCACGAAAATCAACACTAGGTGATCAAGTTTTTTGTTAATGACCTACACATACAAAAATAATATTGTGTCTTTCATGACATAATTTTTTTCCCCCTTAAAACAATTAAAATTCTATGTGCAGTGCAGCAGTATCGAGGACACGGATTATAATAATGTACACAACTATTGTGTCTTTCATGACATAAAAAAGTGTTTCTTTTCCAATTAAAATAGTAAAATTAAATGAGCATTGCTGTATACAGGACATAGATTATAAATTAATGTACCCAGCTCTTATACCTTTATTTCTGGGCTAATTCTGGCAAGCACCAATTATAATACCGTAACTTCTCTTCATTGGTATTGTTAGTATTGATGAGTATAATCATCTATATGTATTATCAATCATTCTTAATTTATATTTTAATACGAGGAATGGGGAGAGGCTTGAAAGTGCTCACAAAGCCTCCTCAAATCAACTGAAGCGTTGTCCGACAAAAAAATATATATTTACCAAATTGCCTTTGCTGTAAAAATGATTAATTGTTGTCAAGCGATTATTTGCACGATTTTGGCTGTTCCATGGTTATATTGACCAAGCTAATGAAAAGCTGTTTTGTATTTCATTTGCTTGGCAAAATTCCACAAAGTGAATTTTCCTAGAAAGTTAAGGAAAATAAAGTTGCTGTTTTGTGTAAGTATACCACGTAACCAGCCGGTTGAATCCAAACTATCTTTCAAGGTTTAAGAGTGTCAGTGAATAAATGGTTGAGATATTAATTACAAATAACTTTGAAATTATGTTTCTCAAGATATATGAAAAGGGGACCTGGTTATCTGTGCTAAATGACTTCGATGATAGTGGTCATGATTGTGTGGATGATAGTTGAGAGAATATCCACTCGGTTAGGGGCAGGCGCGTACGCAGGGGGGGTGTTTGGGGGGTTAAACCCCCCCTTTGGTATTTTTATGAGTATAAATCCCCCCTAAAAAACCCTAAAACCCCCCCCCCCTTTGGTTTTTTTTTTTTTTTTTTTCTTTTTTTTTTTATTATTATTTAAAAAAAAAAAAAAAAAAAAAAAAAAAATTCCCATGGATGACCTAAACAAGTGACCTTACCCCCCCCCCCAACGGAGCAACATGTCAAATTTTCAAATTTCGAGAAAAAAAAAAGAAAAAAAAAAAAAAAATGTCATCTTACCCCCCCCCCCCCCCCCCCCCCCCCCCCCCCCCCGCTTATTCAGCGGCTGGCTGAGTCGTTGCGAAATTTTCGGCCCGATTTATAAATGTTAAAACCCCCCCCTTGAAAAAATCCTGCGTACGCGCCTGGTTAGGGGTCATATTAGGGATCAATTCGTTTGATAGTTGATTCCACTCCAAAAATGATAATAAAATCCACTCCAAACAGTGGTTTGGTTTACTCTTTTGAGTGTCGATTCCGTTATTATTTTGAGCATGGATTTCCACTAAAAAACAAAGGATCCCTATTAAATATGCGTCCTGACAGAGTGGATATCTACTCCTGTACCCATGGTGTATTTAGAAAGTTCGTTTAGCAAGAACAAATTTCCAATTTTTAATTGTCAATTGTCAATTTTAATCCTCAATTTCTATTTCGCTTTGACGAAATTGACTATGTCTTTCTCTATTGCATAATGCATAGCAATAAACAGGTTTGTTTTATAGCTCGATTGCATGTAGATCGCAACGACGCCGAGGTCCAGACAATGATCTGCGTTCACGATCTTGGTGATCATTAATACCTCGGCCAAGGGTTCAGCGAACTGACATTAGATAATGAGGACAACCGATTACTTGTCAACTTACATGAACTAGTATCAACTCAGTGAGATTTTTACTTGCACTATTCATCTGGACACTCGAGCACAATGGCGGTCTGTACTTAACCGGAAGAAGAAGAAGAAGAAGTATGCATGATACAGAGACCTTGAATCTCTCTCTCTCTCTCTCTCTCCCCATCTATCTCTCTCTCTCTCTCTCTCTCCCTCCCTCCCTTCCCCCTCTCTCTCTATATCTCGCTCTCTTCCTCTCTCTCTCTCTATCTCCGATATGATAAAACATGCACATTTTAACCGGGCTTCATGAAATATTCTGCTGTTCCTATAGTATTAACCGTACTAAATTAATTAGTCATCATTATTATTCCCATCGATGTTTCAAAGATTGCTCTTTTTCTCCACCCCCTATCTCTCTCTCTCTCTCTCTCTCTCTATCTCTATAATATATCCCTCTCTTTTTCTGTACTCTCTATACCCACTCGTTTCAAGGTCTAGAAATTTATCTTCGTTTTCATTTCCAATACACAAAAAACGAGACCACCGCGCTCCGACTCAATGAATTCCCCATATGTTTGTGTATCTGTATATTATATCCAATTAATTGAGCGCACACAACAACAATGCCATAGTAACTTTCTGATGGGGCCACCCAAAAACCCAAATAAATATTTATTAATATTTATCTCAGTAACCGATTTCAGTTTGTCCAGTGTGGTCAAACGTTATCAGAAAGGAAAAAGATAAGATGTGGTGTTCCACAAGGATCAGTATTAGGGCCAACTCTGTTTTTAATCTATATAAATGATTTGCCAACTGTTACTGATTATTTCAATTTTCGGCTGTTTGCCGATGACTCCAATCTATTTCATACTTTTTCTGCTGACCAGGGTGAAATTGATGTAAATGAAGTGAATGACAACATACAGAAGATACATAAGTGGTGCACTGCTAACAAACTTACAATTAATTCAATGAAAACTAATTTCATGTTAATATGTAGTAGGAGGAAAAAAATAGGTATAAATGGTAAACTAAAAATCGCTGGCGAGGAAATTAAAGAGGTTGATGTTGCCACTTTTGTTGGGGTTCAAATTGATAGACATTTGTCTTGGAAGAGTCATATTCGTTTTGTAAATCAGTGTATTAGAAAGAAAGTTGGAGTGCTATTTAGATTGCGACATTTTGTTCCTAGCCGTACTCTGATATTATTATATAAAGCATTTATACAACCACACATTTCTTACGGAATAGAGGTGTGGGGAAGCACTTATAAGACTAGTCTAAGAAGTATATTATATTCACAGAAAATGGCAGTTCGTGCCATAACATTTAGTGAATGGAGAACTCCTTCAGATCCATTATTTAAAAGATTGCGAATCCTAAATGTGTATAATTTACATGATTTATCCATTTCTACTTTCATGTTTGATCTAGTCAATGGCAATTTGCCTCATATTTTGATAGAGTACTGTGACATTATAGAACATAGCTATTCCACAAGACAAAAAGAACATGGACAATTACGTCTTCCAAAATTAAGAACGACACAAGGTCAATTTTCATTGTCTTTTGTGGCAGTGAATTTTGGAATAGATTACCTGTTGATGTCAGATTGACAAGGTCTAGAAATAGGTTTCGGAATTCTGTTACAAGTCATTTGTTGAACAAGTCATGAATGAAATATCAAGTGTACACAATTCATAATTCATATTTTACATTATTAGTTTGTATATTGTAAGACATTGTTGAGTACTTATTCTTATTTTTTTTTTTAAAGCATCGATTGTAAAAGTAAATTCATTATTTTTTGTTTTGTTACATTCTCTAAACTGATTTGTACCAAAATACTATGTATAGCTGTTTAAGGGGTTAGGCTCGACTAGCACATGTGCTATTATCTGGCCCCTTTTACCAACCAATAGTTTCTCTTCCTGTATATGTAATTATTGTATAATTATTGTATAAAATGTATGAAATGTATGAAATGTTTTGCTGTTGGTAAATAAATCAAATCAAATCAAATCAAATCAAATCAAATCAAATAAAATTACAGGCAAACCATCACGCCATCACCTTTTGGTAACACTGTGCTCCTATATAGGAGCATGAAATTAGGATCGATAAGATCAAATGAAAGTGAGGAGGACTCAGTACATATACACTGTTTCCCATTAGGTTGGAATATTTTGTCTAACTTATTTTCATTTAAAGCCCCACTGTCCTACTTGTAGCTACTTGCTCCCTCTATATAGAAAACTTCCCCAATCGCTGCCTGTTGGTCCCCCATGATCCTATTTTTCTTATGTTAGTTAAGAGCTGAGTTAATGAGATAGCCACCTGTCAGTGACCTCGCTGTGTGGTCTAATCCCTTCTGGCCCAGTAGTCTTGACGGTCTTTTAATGAATAAAGATTAGATCATCCTTATTCTCACAATCATTTTATGAAAAGAGGTAAGAAAAATACATTCCAACTTCATGGGCATCCGTGTAGTTCCCTGACGTATTTGATGACAATCATTATTTTGTCTAGAGCACCAGAGCTAGAGGATTTACTTTTAATGATTATTCTGATTTATAAAATGATATGAAGTACATCCTAATCAAATGATAGGTTGTGAGCATTTATGTGGCTAGGTATTTATTTATCCTTACGGGACTGAACTGTCTTTAGACACGGTTAATGACTTATAATTGATTGTAATCCCGTTTAAAAGTTTTAAGAAAATGGATCCATCCTGATATTTATATTTGAAATTAATCCTTTTTTTTAATGTTTGTCTTTTAAATTCATTCTCAAGTCTAATTTTATCATTTTCCTTATTGTAAATATCCTATTATCTTCACATAACCTGTAAAAGTAGTTAAAACAAAACAAAAAACATGCAAGTTGCGAGCATCTTGTTCAGTGGACATGCTGCTTAACTATATTCATGTCAGCCGGGGTGCCGCAAGAAAATGTTAGTTACATAACAACATTTTATTTGAGAAACGTTGATTTTGTGAAAAACAAATATCAGAAACGGTTGGAGTATGTAATTTCATAACAACAAAAAATGTTAACGATAATGAAGTCTTTCTTCTTCGCTCACTGACAATATTTTGACAGCAATTAGGCGCCCGAATATATATTATACCTCCAATTTTTACTCTTTACATTTATGAACATAATAAATAAGGGCAAAGAGAGGCCCGAGTATCCTCATATTCGTTTATCAAGGTCATGTTCGAATATATCACTTTTTATTCATGTACATTCGGCGGCGAGGTGCCGGCATATACAGTATCGTTTCTAGTGTGTCGATTACCGTAACTAACTTTTTACCATTTTGAAAATGTCTTCTCCTCTTTATTCTAGCTCGTTCTCTAAATAAAGAAACAAATGTGCCCATTAGTGTGTACATAGCACTTGACGAGTGCCAGAGTGATCCAAAATAAAAATTTCTGTGAAGAATTTGGGATTGCGAGAAACTTTTCAATTCTTAAAAGGGTACCGTGACTTACAAAAATTTGAAATAACGCTGCTCCAGATAAAAATGTATTTCTTCGTGCATTTTGAGACGCGCTGTACAACTTAATACGTTTATCCTTCGTGAAAAACAGCAACCTATCTGGTGTTGCATACATTATGATTAGAGGGAAATGCGTAGTAAAGATAAAGATAATGTGCTAGTATTTGAACGATTTTATGGGCTCGTAGCCATCTCTCAATGTGTCAGATCGTCTCTGGCTATTGAATTCCGATTGTCCTCGGATGGGGGGGGGGGGGGGGGATAATTGTCCTCAGAGGGTAATGTTGTCCTCGGTGGCAGTCACGTAGCCACGGGGGGGGGGGGGGGGGGGGGGGGGGCACGGGGGAGGGGCACGTGCCCCCTCCCCCCCAAAAAAAAAAAAAAAAAAAAAAATCCAAGATCGGTTGCACTTTTTTTGTGTGACCTCGATCGATTACATGTATGTGCCCCCCAAAGAAAAAACATCAAACTCTGGCTACGTGTCTGCTCGGGGGTAGTTGTTCTCGAGGGGTAATTGTCCTGGGGGGGGGGGGGGAGAGAGTTGTCCTCGGGGGTAATTTCCAGGGGTTAATTGTCCTGGGGGTAATTGTCCTCGGGGGTAATTCTCCGGGGGTAGTTTTCCGGAGGTTAATCGTCCTGGGGGGGTGTGGGGGGGGGGGGGGTTCCGGTGGGTAATCTTCCGATGGGTGATTGCACAGAGGGTAATTTTACTAGAAACAGATAGAGAGGATAAGGAAGAGAAAAGCATTTACAATGAAGAAGAAAGAGGAGAAAACGTTCATCGACAAGTCATTTTGCACATTGATAATTTTGCAAAAAACCCATTTTCATGTACCGTTTAAATGATCACAAAGAGGTAGCATTTGCAAAGGTTTGTTAGAGCGAATTCCTAAGCTTGGGTTCAATAAAAAGAAAAAAATTTAAGTTAGACGACGAGCAATTGTCATCAGATCTTCGTTTACCACCGATAAATTCAACATTTCTTACCTGTAACAGCTCCAGTCTGGGTTTCTAATAAGCCGTGAATGATAAAGATGGTCATGATTGTCTTCCACTTTGAATCCATTGTAATTTGTGAATGAAACAACAGCTTAAAAACCAATCCTGAGATGCAGTAGTTTTCTCTACCTATATGATCCGTAAACTAGTAATTCAGTTAAACTGCATGCCTACTCTGGCTCATTTCGTTATGGAATAATTTGATATACGTTTCAGAGCAACATCTGTTACTATAGCAACGGATGATGGAGAGAAGGATGAGACTGACATCCATTCACAGATGAGAAACGGGAGGAATGAGCCGGACCGTATACACTGTAAAACCCAATGTTTAGGATTTAAACACTTTCATAAACACTTTTTTGTAACACTTTATAAACATTTAAACACGTTTAATTTGAATTTATAAAACACTTAATTGGAACACCTCATAAACACCTAAACACAATACCTAAACACCAATTAAAACACCTAAACACGTTTAGACCAAGAACGACACTTAAACACTTTTGTAGATTGTAAACGTTATGTTTAGATTTTAAACATGTCAATGTGTTTATTTCATAAATGCTTTGACACGTTTACAGATAAACACTTTTTTGTAACACTTTATAAACATTTAAACACGTTTATAACAGTAAAATCTAAACACAGTATTAACATTATAAATGGTTACCAATTTCAATTGTTCCCCCTTTGACTAATGCGCTATAAACATTTTACATTTAAACACTTAAACGCAACTTAAACACTTAAATTACAGTTTAACAAATTGTTCACATTATAATCATTATGAGCAACTTACCAAAATGAAAGTCTAATTTAGCATGATCATAATAGACATACTTTGTTAAAGGACCTGATGAAAGCTAGAGCACTTGTATTTAGCGAATGCAACCGAAATGGTAGTTGTTTTCTCAAAATATATTTATTTTGATTTTGTTTTATTACATAAAAAATAGTGAATAAAATAAGTTAAATTTAGTTAAAGATCTTAGGTCTGGGCCCGTATTCAATAAACTTTTAAGACATTTTTCTTAAGTCTAAGAAAATGTCTAAGAATTTGTCTAGGTTAAGAAAATTGCCTCAGCCGTATTCTAAACATGTTAAGCAGTTTGTCTTAGCTAAGACGAAAGATAAGACAAATTCTTAGACCCGATGACGTCATGTTAGAAAGTTAATGTGGTCGACTCGAGCGAATTAATTGCAACTCAATTTGCCTATGTAATTTTGCGTGTTAAAAATAAAAATCGCACCGCACGAAAATTATACACTAACATGTATGGGAGATAGAGCGTAAGGGAGGAACGATGCTCACATAAATGTTTCGGGACTGACCAGCTGACACTTAAACAGTCTAGTCAAGACCCCTCTGAGAGCTAGATCTAACATCCACTGTAGGCTTTTTGCAGATTTAAATTTCTTTTTGGCCAAATAATTTCACAATGCATGTACATTCCACATTTATAGTTCTTTGATTAAAGGGACTCTGTAACATTGTCCAAATCCTAAAAATCCAATCGATATTATAGCAGTTCCCCCATACCTTGTGAATTGTGTTCGTATTAAACAAAAAAATCATGGGACAGGTTTCGGTTTTTCAAATTTCCCTTTCGTTCAAAAGATATTTATGATTGAAGTTTTCAGATGTTAAAAGATCCAACGGACCCCAAAAATCGTATACAAAGTGAATGCAATGAGTTTGTGAATATCGCTTTGCATTTTTGCTCATAACCCGGCCATATATGACGTCCATTAGAATTGAAATTTACACACAGTACCATGTGAACATGTAAGATAATAACAATATACATTATACATGTATAATTAGTCGGCAAGTTACCCCGTGCATCGATCCCTTCACAAAGTAATTGTGAAGCGGTTTTAGTTCTAACGTACGTACGAACTACTTTTCTATTAAAGACTAAATGGTGTGAAAGAGAATCATTGGAACTACTTTTCTATTGAAGACTAAATGGTGTGAAAGAGCATCATTGGAGCTACTTTTATATTGAAGACGTAATGGTGTAAAAGAGAATCATTGGAACTACTTTTCTATCACAGACTAAATGGTGTGAAAGAGCATCATTGGAGCTAATGTTCTATTAAATTGAGTATGGTTTAAAAGAGTATACTTATGCCTACATGATAAAGATATGACCAGGGAGCTTTTTCACTAC